>JZKD02S2298549.1:65036-77663 GCA_000966675.3 Picea glauca
CAAGTAATGACATTTCAAATTCACTCTGCATGTCTTTTGCAAATTTCTGGCTTACCCTGTCATCATCACTACCAAAAATAATATCATCAACATAAACTTCAATTAATAAAATATTGCATTGACTTACCTTGATGTAGAGGTTGTTGTCTACACTTCCTTTTCTGAACCCTGCCTGATGCAGATACTTATCCAGTCTAGAGTACCATGCTCTAGGAGCCTGTTTTAAACCATACAAGGTCTTCTTTAATTTACACACGTAGTTTGTGTTCTCTGACAACTGAAATATTTCTGGTTGTTCAATGTAGACTACTTATTCAAGATTCTCATTCAGAAAAGTTGATTTTACGTCCATCTGATATACTTTAACATTTTTGGAACATGCATAAGCTAAAAGAAAACAGATTGCTTCCATTCTGGCAACTAGGGCATATGTCTCTTCAAAGTCGATTCTTTCAATCTGTGCATGTCCTTTACATACCAATCTAGCTTTGTTCCTTATAACTTGTCCATCTTCATTCAATTTATTCATGAAAACCCATTTTGTGTCGATTACATTCTTATTCTTTGGTCTTGGAACCAATTCTCAAGTGTCATTTTTCTCTATTTGATCCAATTCGTCATTCATGGCCTTATTCCAAAATTCATCCTTGTCGGCTTCTTCAAAACAGTTTGGTTCAATTGTAGATAAAAGTGTTAGGTGTGTTTGTTCTGGTGAACGGATTTTTCTTCTAGTCTCAACTCCTGCATCTTTGTTTCCAATAATCTGATCTGAATGATGATTCTTATGTACTCGTTTGCTAGGTGTCTTTGGAGATATTTGTTGAACTTGCTCTTCTACTTCTGTCGGATTCTCTTCATCTTCATCTTCCTCTTCTTCTTCTTTTTCATCTTCTTCTTCAAAAAGTTGTTCCATTGATTTGTTTTCTTCTTTCNTATCATCAACATAAACTTCAATTAATAAAATATTACCTTGACTTACCTTGATGTAGAGGTTGTTGTCTGCACTTCCTTTTCTAAACCCTGCCTGATGCAGATACTTATCCAGTCTAGAGTACCATGCTCTAGGAGCTTGTTTTAGACCATACAAGGTCTTCTTTAATTTACACACATAATCTGTGTTCTCTGACAACTGAAATCTTTCTGGTTGTTCAATGTAGACTACTTATTCAAGATCCCCATTCAGAAAAGTTGATTTTACGTCCATCTGAAATACTTTAACATTTTTGGAACATGCATAAGCTAAAAGAAAACGGATTGCTTCCATTCTGGCAACTGGGGCATATGTCTCTTCAAAGTCGATTCTTTCAATCTGTGCATGTCCTTCACATACCAATCTAGCTTTGTTCCTTATAACCTGTCCATCTTCATTCAATTTATTCATGAAAACCCAATTTGTGTCGATTACATTCTTATTCTTTGGTCTTGGAACCAATTCCCAAGTGTCATTTTTCTCTATTTGATCCAATTCGTCATTCATGGCCTTATTCCAAAATTCATCCTTGTTGGCTTCTTCAAAACAGTTTGGTTCAATTGTAGATAAAAGTGTTAGGTGTGTTTGTTCTGGTGAACGGATTTTTCTTCTAGTCTCAACTCCTGCATCTTTGTTTCCAATAATCTGANCTTAGTTACCTGTAATTGAGTATTATCACGGATCCAACCCAAAGGATACAGTCTCGGATGAGGCCTAACTTCCAATACCAAATTATGAACAACTAGTTGTAAAATAAGATTTACTTGTGATCCACTATTAACAAGTGTATCAATCTTATTGTGCTTTAAGATAATTTGTAAATGAAATAGTTATTTTCTTTTCCTTCCATCATAGATTACATTATCCTTTGAAGAAGAATTATATGAACTAGAACTAACAACAGAAAATATACCTTTAACACCCATAATTGTAACTTTAGAATTTAATCCAAGATCCTAAACTATGGTTGTGGCCTTCTATTTACCCTTGTCCTTGAACTTTTTTGGTAGCCTCTCTAGATGTGACTTACAACATGTTTCCTCCTCGTGTCCTTTCTTTTTGCAATGAAAAACTATAGGTTTTTCTTCTTATTTTCCCTTCGACTTCTTCTCGAAGTTATGCGGCTTCTTCAACTGCTTCTCAAAGTTATGTGGATTTCCTTTTCCTTTACCACTAGTTCCTCTGGCCTTCTTTCAATCCTCGTACATTTATTCCACCATGGCCTTCATTTTCATGAACACGGAAAACAAAATTCCTCTTCAATACTGAAAGGATTTGGATCAGAAGAATCCCCATATTTTTTTGAAGCCATTTCTACTTTCGAAATGCACACCTTGAACCAATCTCAGGAATGTACTCTTCAAACGATCCTTCAACAATATTGAATTTTGAACCTCGTAAGCATTCACTTGAAAATACACGTCAAACAAGCTAAGATACCACATGATCCAAAAATCCTTATATGTCACTTAGTTCTTAAGAAAACACTAAACATCCGACCAAATTCGAGAAATTAAGATCGTTATTTCTATTTGCAAAATATCATGTGAAAACACTTACTTATCCATAAACTTTATTAACTGATCAATAACTTGCGAAAATAATGAGTGCCAAAATAGAGATAAATAGAAACAACAAATAGAAAATCTCATTACACAATTTGATACTGGAGTTCACCCATCTTGGGCTACGTCTTTGAGTCTGCTTCCAAACAGTGAAACTACTTTATTAATGCTCAAATGCTTGATACAATGATTACTTACAATGAAAAATTTGAATACACCCTTCAATTCTACTGCTCAAAACCAAACACAACGGTTATCACTAAATTCCTCTCGAAATTCTGAGAAGAATGAGTATAAACTCGACTTTGTTCTGAACAGGTTCCCAAAGACCCCCTTTGGCATGTTAAACAAAACTATGGCTCTCATACATATAAATCCATACTAAGATTCCATACATAGTACTTTAGCATAGAACCATCATCACCATCATATTCCTCTTAAAAAACTAAGAAAAATGAGTATAAACACTCTATAATTTTATTAAAGAGTCCCAAAGCTCAAAATCTCATGAGCATAAACTTTTGGCACACACTTCGAGACAAAGGTACAACACCTGGTAAAAATTCCCACCTAGAGATTCGTACTAGACCTCTGCATGAAAAATCATGATCGTGTACGTGGCTAAGTGCTAGGTTTATATAGTGCTAGGTCAGGGGGGTTGAACCCCTACCTGCTCCACTATATTCTCAGGGCTATTAATCAAATTTAACTATAATTATTCCCGCTAGTTTTAACAAACAGTGTGGTTGGTGCAATGGTCAAAGCATATGGTTAAATCGTTGGAATATTCCCAAAATATTCTTGCGTAGGTCTTGGGTTCAATCCACTCCAAACTCAACCATTTTTTATTCTGCTTAGCCAATATTGGCCAATCGGAGAGTGCCACATGGCACTCTCTGGTTGGCCCACCTATTGCACAGTCAACATCACATCAATGACCGCATAAACTACCACCTATCTACCACGTCATCACCTGATTGTACCTTCCACATCATTGTATTTCCTTCCATGTGTCACTCTTTCAGTGGTGCTACATGGATCATACAGATGCCACGTCATCATAAGGATGACACGTGACAACTTTTTACTGGTCCAACTGAGTGTCGAAAGAGCCAAAACTGATTGACATGTGTTAGCCTCTTGTGATAACACATCAACATGATGACATCATCATGAAATCACCCTATTCTCTGTCAATTGTACGGATGGTCCACATGTCAACATGTGGGATTACCACATGGCACCCCTATTTTGTCTTCTACCATGTTTTTACCAAAACTTTGAAAAGCCATAACTTTCTCATACGACGTTTGTTTGAGGCGATTCACACGTCGTTGAAAAGCTCTCATCGAGCTATTTTCAATGAAGTCATTTTCATTAGCATTTGAGAAGATCAATTTTTGAGCATTATGGATCCTCCTTGATTAATTTGGCACCACCCTATGAACACATGTGAGGAATTCATCCATAACGTTAGCATCAAATCCAAAAACACGGGAGTAAGAGAACATGGAGTTGAGGTAGATTCATGCAACATGAATGGGATGATGGATTGTTCCATCGCTCATCAATCACTCTCCATATCGATAATTTTTTTCTCAAACCCATCATCCTCTTGTATTCATAATAGGCACGGATGGATTCTTTGGCCCTATTCATGGCCTCATACAAGTAACCCATTGTGGACTAGTCTCCATCAACTAACCGAAGAACATTTACCAAAGATGTTTTTAACAACACAAACCTCCTCCACTCTCACCCAAAAACTCTCTTAGTATGAAAATAGATCGCATATGGTCTCCCCCAGATTTTAGCTAAATGATAAAGCATGCCGCTCATCTGAAAGGAAAATTCTCGTCAACTCCCACATACAAGTCAAGAGAGACTAAAGAGATATGGATCTAGTAGCAAAATATGTGATTGCAGGACACACCAACTCCCTATTATTTGTGAATCTTCTCATCAAGCTAAACATAGATGCATGATTATATATAAATTTTATGATGCTCCTAGATGATTCAACAATATCCTTGATATAAGGAATTTTTCCCATATCCTCTAAAATCAAATCACTGCAATGTGCAGCACAAGGAGTCCAAAACAATGTCGGGTGATGTTGCATCCAACAACTCACATAATAATGTTGCATAACATGTGCATATGCATCAACATATTTAATAAACATTGTCCCCCTAGGACAATGAACCAAGAAATTAGTAAAAGTCTTGCCTTTTTTATCATTCCAACCATCTAACATCACGGTACATCCAATAACTTCCCATGATTCCTTAAGCTCCTCCAATATACAAGTGCAATCAACCTTTTCATTTTGAAGGATATGCCCTCTCAACTCTTCATAGGGCATTGTACCTCGGGCCAACAATGGAAACAACGTCAAAAATAAATTGGCCCGAGGTACAACCCCCCCTTCCCCAAAGCTTGCAACTCCTCCTACTGCAAACTCAATTCTCACAACTTATTTATTATCCCTGCTTATACCCATATCTAAAAGTGATTTGTTGGCAATATGAATGAATTATGGGCTTAGTTTAAGGCATATTCCCACTTCATGTCCCAGAAGTTGTGTAAGGTGGTATTTCAACTTAATCGATTCCCCCTATCATTACCTACCCATACAAATTGCAACTGAACTTTTTTTTATTATACCGCTCATCAGGTTCACCATAATCCCACATAGGGTCCAAATATTTTATCATTTTTAGTCTTCAAAGTTTAAACTTCAAAATCCAAATAGCAATGATTAAACCTAGGAGAAAAAAAACGAAAATCAACATTCAAGAATCAAAATATAAAAATGATGAATAAAAAAAAACAAATCTAAATTCGTCATTAATGGTAGTTTCCCACAATCCACTAAAAATCAGCAAGAAGAGGGAAAATTGATGGGCATTGCAAAACCTATCAAAAATCTCAAAAAACAAAAAAAAATGGTGGAGAATATTACACATATTTACAAATACAAGAGAGAGTCCAAGCCAAAACCGAAATCTGCTAGTTGTTGCAGCTACAACAATAGGTTTCCTCCAAACTTGCGCACAAACTGGGCAACTGTAGTGCGCACAAGTGTTGCTTCTGCAGTTCTGAGAATGTCTGCTAGAATGAAGATTGGCCTCCTGTATTTATACTAAAACTGGCAAACTGCCTAGGCCAACTTCTCATTCTGGGTGCCTATTTACTTAGTATATAATATTTCCTTTAGCCGACTTCTTCTCTTGGAGACTAATAACCTAATACAAATTATCCTCTTGAGCCGACTTGTCTTCTAGGGTTCTTAGCCAACTAATTAGGGTTTCTTCTTGCTTCCCGNATAAACTTTTGGCACACACTTCGAGACAAAGGTACAACACCTGGTAAAAATTCCCACCTAGAGATTCGTACTAGACCTCTGCATGAAAAATCATGATCGTGTACGTGGCTAAGTGATAGGTTTATATAGTGCTAGGTCAAGGGGGTCGAACCCCTACCCGCTCCACTATATTCTCAGGGCTATTAATCAAATTTAACTATAATTATTCCCGCTAGTTTTAACAAACAGTGTGGTTGGTGCAATGGTCAAAGCATATGGTTAAATCATTGGAATATTCCCAAAATATTCTCGCGTAGGTCTTGGGTTCAATCCACACCAAACTCAACCATTTTTTATTCTTCTTAGCCAATATTGGCCAATCGGAGAGTGCCACATGGCACTCTCTGGTTGGCCCACCTATTGCACAGTCAACATCACATCAATGATCGCATAAATTACTACCTATCTACCACGTCATCACCTGATTGTACCTTCCACATCATTGTATGTCCTTCCATGTGTCACTCTTTCAGTGGTGCTACATGGATCGTACAGATGCCACGTCATCATAAGGATGACACGTGACAACTTTTTATTGGTCCAACTGAGTGTCGAAAGAGCCAAAACTGATTGACATGTGTTAGCCTCTTGTGATAACACATCAACATGCTGACATCATCATGAAATCGCCCTATTCTCTGTCAATTGTACGGATGGTCCACATGTCAGCATGTGGGATTGCCACATGGCACCCCTATTTTGTCTTCTACCATGTTTTTACCAAAACTTTGAAAAGCCATAACTTTCTCATACGACGTTTGTTTGAGGCGATTCACACGTCGTTGAAAAGCTCTCATCGAGCTATTTTCAATGAAGTCATTTTCATTAGCATTTGAGAAGATCAATTTTTGAGCATTATGGATCCTCCTTGATTAATTTGGCACCACCCTATGAACACATGTGAGGAATTCATCCATAACGTTAGCATCAAATCCAAAAACACGGGAGTAAGAGAACATGGAGTTGAGGTAGATTCATGCAACATGAATGGGATGATGGATTGTTCCATCGCTCATCAATCACTCTCCATATCGATAATTTTTTTCTCAAACCCATCATCCTCTTGTATTCATAATAGGCACGGATGGATTCTTTGGCCCTATTCATGGCCTCATACAAGTAACCCATTGTGGACTAGTCTCCATCAACTAACCGAAGAACATTTACCAAAGATGTTTTTAACAACACAAACCTCCTCCACTCTCACCCAAAAACTCTCTTAGTATGAAAATAGATCGCATATGGTCTCCCCCAGATTTTAGCTAAATGATAAAGCATGCCGCTCATCTGAAAGGAAAATTCTCGTCAACTCCCACATACAAGTCAAGAGAGACTAAAGAGATATGGATCTAGTAGCAAAATATGTGATTGCAGGACACACCAACTCCCTATTATTTGTGAATCTTCTCATCAAGCTAAACATAGATGCATGATTATATATAAATTTTATGATGCTCCTAGATGATTCAACAATATCCTTGATATAAGGAATTTTTCCCATATCCTCTAAAATCAAATCACTGCAATGTGCAGCACAAGGAGTCCAAAACAATGTCGGGTGATGTTGCATCCAACAACTCACATAATAATGTTGCATAACATGTGCATATGCATCAACATATTTAATAAACATTGTCCCCCTAGGACAATGAACCAAGAAATTAGTAAAAGTCTTGCCTTTTTTATCATTCCAACCATCTAACATCACGGTACATCCAATAACTTCCCATGATTCCTTAAGCTCCTCCAATATACAAGTGCAATCAACCTTTTCATTTTGAAGGATATGCCCTCTCAACTCTTCATAGGGCATTGTACCTCGGGCCAACAATGGAAACAACGTCAAAAATAAATTGGCCCGAGGTACAACCCCCCCTTCCCCAAAGCTTGCAACTCCTCCTACTGCAAACTCAATTCTCACAACTTATTTATTATCCCTGCTTATACCCATATCTAAAAGTGATTTGTTGGCAATATGAATGAATTATGGGCTTAGTTTAAGGCATATTCCCACTTCATGTCCCAGAAGTTGTGTAAGGTGGTATTTCAACTTAATCGATTCCCCCTATCATTACCTACCCATACAAATTGCAACTGAACTTTTTTTTATTATACCGCTCATCAGGTTCACCATAA
The DNA here is from genome assembly GCA_000966675.3 of Picea glauca. Taxonomy (NCBI): domain Eukaryota; kingdom Viridiplantae; phylum Streptophyta; class Pinopsida; order Pinales; family Pinaceae; genus Picea; species Picea glauca. The sequence goes on from JZKD02S2298549.1 coordinate 73,075, forward strand.
TCCCACATAGGGTCCAAATATTTTATCATTTTTAGTCTTCAAAGTTTAAACTTCAAAATCCAAATAGCAATGATTAAACCTAGGAGAAAAAAAACGAAAATCAACATTCAAGAATCAAAATATAAAAATGATGAATAAAAAAAAACAAATCTAAATTCGTCATTAATGGTAGTTTCCCACAATCCACTAAAAATCAGCAAGAAGAGGGAAAATTGATGGGCATTGCAAAACCTATCAAAAATCTCAAAAAACAAAAAAAAATGGTGGAGAATATTACACATATTTACAAATACAAGAGAGAGTCCAAGCCAAAACCGAAATCTGCTAGTTGTTGCAGCTACAACAATAGGTTTCCTCCAAACTTGCGCACAAACTGGGCAACTGTAGTGCGCACAAGTGTTGCTTCTGCAGTTCTGAGAATGTCTGCTAGAATGAAGATTGGCCTCCTGTATTTATACTAAAACTGGCAAACTGCCTAGGCCAACTTCTCATTCTGGGTGCCTATTTACTTAGTATATAATATTTCCTTTAGCCGACTTCTTCTCTTGGAGACTAATAACCTAATACAAATTATCCTCTTGAGCCGACTTGTCTTCTAGGGTTCTTAGCCAACTAATTAGGGTTTCTTCTTGCTTCCCGNGGCCTCTCTAAAACTTGGATCTGCTACCAAATGGAAGATACGGCCTCTCTACAACTTAGATCTGCTACCAAATGGAAGATACGACCTCTCTAAAACTTGGATCTACTACAGAATGGGAGGTACATCCCCTCTAAACCCCCAGAGCCTGCTGAAATAAACCAAGTCAACCTCCTTAATGATGAATTCGACCTCTTACTAGGAATTCGACCTATACAAGAAGAATTTTTCCTCTACTCAAACAAATCGACCTCCAAATAGAAGACCTGGATGGCCTTCCCAATCAATGGCTAGGGTGGAATCTTTCACCACCGAAACCTGATTAGCTAGGGTGGAATCTTTCACCACCGAAACCAATCCAAACCACGGCTTACTCCAAGAGCTCTCCAAATCAAATCAATAATTATCAACAAAATGAGAGAATCTTTCACCACCGAAACCAATCCAAACCACGGCTTTCTCCAAGAGCTCTCCAAATCAAATCAATAATCATCAACATAATGGGAGAATGAGCTCTCATATTTATTTTATCCCTCTCACTTGCTTTGATGGCCTTTTTACCCTTTTGGATGACCCTTTTACCTTTTTACCCTTTTACTTAAATAATTAAAGTGACACCATAAGGTTTTCTGAAGTATTAATCTCAAAGTCACAGTATAACCTTTTTAACTTAATTATTTAATGTCACTTTAGAAATTTAACTTTTTTTTCTCCCCAATGACATCAAATAATCAAAGTAATCCTCTTTCTTCATTGACTATAGCCTATAGGAATCACATAAGCTACTAAGTCATACATCTAGAGGGGTCACATGGGAAGGGACATTACAGATAAAGCATGAGTTGGATACTCTCATCTTGGACAACGAAACCCAAAAGAACCTCGTGGCCCAAGACTTGGTCCAATGCCTCCACCTCCCCACCACTTCGCACCTAACCCCATATCAACTCGGTTGGGTACAAAAGGAAGGCCCTTGTCTCACTATCTCCCAGTGCTATGCGGTGACCTTTTCTATTGGCCCTTTACGGGATATTGTGGTGTGTGATGTCTCTCCTCTAGATTGTGTCGATTTTTTACTTGTCCTTCCCTACCAACAAGCCTGACATGTTGTATATCATGTTAAATCTCATCAATACCACTTGCAACATGAGGGGCGCACCTATGTGCTTATGTCTTATGCTCTTAAATTCACCAAACCTATTACCGGACAAGTGATCGTTAAGCAAGTCAGTCCAAACCAATCTGTCTCTTTGTGCTTGGTTCGCCCCATTAAACTAGACAACCTGACCAACCCTGTACCTCCTGCCATGGCTCCCCTGCTCCAAGAATTTGTAGATGTCTTCACCCAACCCACGAGACTGCCCTTGTCTCACTCTATTAAGCACACAATTGATCTAATTCCCGGTGCTTCTTTTTCCAACATCCCATCCTATCACCTCGCTCCCTGAGAGGTTGTTGAGATAGAATGCCAAATTGGTCAACTTTTGAACTTAGGTCATATCCAATCTTCATCATCACCATGTGCGTCCCCTGCCTTTATTATCCCAAAAAAGGATGCTTCAAAATGGCACCTAGTGACCAACCATTGTGCCCTTAATAAAGCCACAATTAAAAACCGCTACCCCCTACCCCAGATTGAGGATTTGTTGGACCACTTACAAGGGGCTTGTTTATTCACAAAAATGGATTTGACAGCTGGCTATCATCAAGTTTGCATGAATGCAACAGACACATGGAAGACAACTTTCAAGACAAAGTTTAGGTTGTTTGAGTGGCTGGTAATTGCATTTGGACTAAAAAATGTGTCAGCCACGTTATGAGATTAATTAATGATGTCTTCAGGCCACACTTGGGTAAGTTTGTGGTCATTTATCTTGATGATATATTGGTATTCAGTAAGTCTGGGACAGAACATCTTCAGCACGTCTGCAGCACACTTGAGCTACTGTGGGCACATCAACTTTAGGTGAAGAAAAAGAAATCCTATTACGGAAAAACATCAGTTCAATATTTTGGATTCATACTGGACACGACAAGGATTCGACCAGATCCCTCTCAGATATAGGCTTTGGCACAATGACCAACGCCCTCAAATTTGCATGACCTCAAGAGTTTCATGGGAGTTATTAATTTCTATAGAAAATTTGTATTGCATTTTTCCTAACTGGCCCATCCTTTACAGCAGTTGTCCAATCAAGCGAAGTTTGTTTGGAATGCAAAGGTTGAGCGCCACTTCGCTAAGCTTAAGTCCGCATTATGATCTGCACCTGTTCTTCATTTGTCGGTTATGAATCAACCATTTGAGATTGAGATGGATGCATCTCAGTTTTCCATTGGGGTTGTACTTAAATAGTGAGGTCACCCTATAGCATACCATTAAGAAACTCTTGCGGAGGCCAAGATTAATTACATCACCTATGACAAGGAGTTTTATAGTTTGATGCAAGCATTGAAGCAGTGGCACCATTACATTCTCAGCAAAGAAACCATCCTCCATACAGATCATCACCCACTGATCTTCATCAATTCGTAGAGTAAAATCCAGGAGCAATGTCATCTGAAGTGAGAGACTTATATTTAGCAGTTCCATCTAGTGATTAAATACAACGGCACCACTAACAAGATGGTTGACTCGTTAAGTCAGCCACCTACTCAGGTCCTGCACATTTTAGAGGTGCATTGTGCAGCATATGATGCCTCGAAAGGCATGTATGCAACGGATCCTTGCTTTGGTGATATTTGGGGAGCTTTACAACAACTTACAGTAATTAATCAAACTCCATTCATGGATTATACCATCCATGATGGTTGACTATATAAACTTAACCAGCTGTGTATGCCACAGTCCAAAGATCATCTTCTCATTCGTGAAGCACATGCCTCTTCGTGCGAGGGTAATTTTGGCATAGCTAAGACCATTCTCAATCTCCAACGCCACTTCTATTGGCCTTCCCTACCCAAGCAAGTGGAGAAGTTCATTCGCGCTTGTTCTCTCTGTTCACAAAGCAAGCCGTCAAGCTGTAAGCATGGCCTTTACAAGCCTTTACCAGTTCCCTCCTGTCCTTGGGTATCTATTTTCATGGACTTTTTGAGTGGTCTTCCTGCCACTCTTTACAAACACGATGCTATTTGGGTAGTGGTTTGTCATTTTTCTAAGATGGCTATCTTTCTCCCCTGTCATAAGACTACCTCTACTACTCAGACCGCAGATCTCTTCTTCCATTATATTTGGCCCCACTTCATATTGCCCAATAGCATTATTTTTTATAGGGGCTCACATTTTCTCAGTACCTTTTGGCATACTCTCTGGTCTTTGTTGGGTTGCCAACTTCGTTTTTCCACCACCTTTCACCCCAGACCGATGGGAAAATAGAAGTTGTCAATCGTACCTTGGTCCACTCCCTTCACAATTATTTTGCCAAAAACAAGCAATGGGACTCCTATTTGCATTTTATCTAGCAAAGTTGCAATCGAGCCATGCACTCCTCCACTGGTTTCTCGCCTTCGAAGTTTGTTTTGGGTTTCAGCCCCTTGTGCCCTCGGAGATGCCCCTTACTCTCGATCCTTTTGGGTCTTCACATCAACAACAAGAGAAACAATCAGCGCAGTGTTTTATCTAACCATAGCTCAGCACCATACTCGGGTAGTGACTGCCTTGCAAGCAGCCCAAGATCGCGTAAGGCAGAGGCATGATAAGCATCGCACACAATTGTTCTTTCAGATGGGAGATCGTGTGTGTCTCTTGCTGGACAAGCACCGATTCAAAGGCCAACATCATAAGATGCGCCCACTGAGATATGGCCTATATACTGTTCTGGAATGCATTGGAGAGAATGTCTATCACCTGGACTTGCCTTCACAACTCGACATCCATAATGTGCTTAATGTTAACAACCTCAAGTTTTTTGAACCACCTCTCCTTGAGGAAGCAGTCACAGTTCATCATCCAGTG
>JZKD02S2298549.1:84627-99363 GCA_000966675.3 Picea glauca
GCCTTGGCCACTCATTATGAAGAGGGTGCTCTGTAATAGACTTTTATTATTTTATTAGCTTCAGCAAACTTTATTGTAAAGTGTTAATAAAGAGTAGGTTAAAGTTTTCCTTGCTTATAAAAGGCTCACCTCTCTCTCATGGTTATTTTCTGGTCTAAGTTCTTAGTCTCTCTTCCGTTTATGCTCTGTTTTTCCTCTGTTCTTAGTTTTCTGCATTGAGTATATGTTTGATTTTCAGATCTGCATGCAGATCACTCAGAAACAAACATCCCAAGTCCCCAACCAGACAGAAGGCTCAGCCAGCTTATTGAGAAAGTTAAGGAAACTTATCCCTGCTTTTTTAACAGGGTGGTGCACCTCCTTTGCACAAGGAGCTCCTAAAAAAAATAAACATACACATGGCGAATATATTGGGCTTGTGTTACCATTCCATACACAGAGAAGCTTCTAAAGATGGTAAACAAAGGGATGCTAAACTGTTATTGTGATTGCATCTGAAAATCTTCAGTAAAAACATTGGAAACTTAGGCGCATTCACTGAAATGAAAACATGCTAGAGTAAAAATCGAATAATATACCCAGACTTAAAATCCCGATGACAATGAGTAAGGTTGCTCATGCAAAGAAAATGATATCCAAATCTATCTAAACATAAAACTAACTGCATCATATGCCCAAATTCACAAAATGATAGCTGAAGAATTCACAATATTAGAAAGACGTGTAAATACATTGCAGGATTCAAAATGAAAATGGCTCAGGTAAAAGGCCCCATATATAAAACAATATGATCCCCATAGTGAAGTTTAATTGTCCAAACGCAGTTCAGCACTCCTACACTCAGGGTCCGAAGCCTCAGCAAGTACAGAGGAAAATTATATAGGGTCTAGAATGAAAAAAGCAAATGCAATTTGGCCTGAAGTGGCCGTCTCCTAGTGAACAACAGAGGAATGACATATAGGAGACTGAATGTCTTTATCTCCTGGATTCTCCAGATCTCCACTTAATCCCTGCGAATAAGATGGATAGAGAGGCTTTAGCCATAGACTTCCATGAAAGGAAGAGAAACGGATGGAAACTAAATTCTGAAGAGAAATCTATAGGAAGGGATTGAGCTCACAATGTAGCAGCAAATGTGAAGAATTTTGGAACCATGATTTCAGCTTCTCGTCCTCTTCTTATAGTTGCTTCAGCTAAAGGTTCTGTCCTTCTTGACAGAGATATTGTAATGCCTATTTAGAACCAAAAACCAAAAATGTATCTCAACAGAAAACAATCAACCAGCCAATCTGCAAACAACAAGTGTCATTTGGCTGATGGGTGAGAAGAGCTTGACAGTGCCCGAGGAATTTTCTGGGGAGATTGCTGAGGTGGAGGCTGTTGAGGTGTCCCCTGGGCCTTTTGAAGTTGGGCCACTGTCTGTATAATTTTGTCCTTATGTGGACCCACAGTGCTTCTGCCCTTAATTTGAACTTGCATGTAATTTTCTTCTAGCTGCGATGATTGAGCTTTCAAGGCCTCCATGTTGGTTCTGAGTCTATCATTTTGCACTGCCACCTGTATCAACCATTCCCTAACGTTACCTGGCTTCACCTCCTCTCTCGCTTTCAATTCTTCACTAAAATCCTTCTTTACATTGTCAACCGCTGTTTTATACTCTTGTTCTGGGACTAGGGCTCCATCCCTAAAAACTGGGGGGCCACTTAGCTGTGCTACAGCTTCATTTAAAGCCTCCATATGTGAAAGCCTGGTCTTTTCTAGTTCATGTAACTTTATTTGAGCCTTACCCAGGACTTTCAACCTTCTCTCCCATGAGCCCTGGATTTCCCTCAATTGAAAATTGAAGGGTAAATTCCTAGTAGCCCTCTCTTTCTCGGGGATTCCAAATACATAACTCACATAAGGGGGCAGGGCTTCTAGCACAAACTTATTATCATCTTCCTTTCCCTTGAAAATAAATTGTTTAACATAAATTGCCTTGTTGTTTGTGCTATGGAGGACTTTACCTGCTTCCCTAGCCTCCAACAAGAGCTCCTGCCTCTGTTGCAAATCTTCTGTAATTACCTGTTTTATACTCTTGAGAGTGGTGGTTGCCAGGTTCCTTTTCCTTCTTTCCTCTTCTTCTATAACTTCTTTGGGCTCAGCAGGTGGAGGGGCAGCAGATGCGGGTTCCACCAGCAATGGTGGGCCAGGATTGAACCACTCCTGATACCAATCCCTGTAGGTGGCATGCTCCGTCTTCAAAGCTTTATTTTCTGTCTCCAAAGACTCAACCCTTGTTTCCAATTCTATCACCTTATCTTTAGTGGCCAAGCCAGTGGCCAAACCAAGATACACGACATCTGATGCCTTCATCTTATTGAGATTAAGTTCAACTTCTTTCATTTCTGTGACAGTCAATGGCAGTTTGCCCTTTCCCTTTGGTGTTTTGATTTTTGATGACTTGTTGGTGTTGCTTTTAGAAGTCCTATCATACTTCATATCATGGATGTTCCTGATCCCGACTTCCTTGTTTTGCAGAGTGGCCAATGATTTCTCTAAGGCGTCTTCCCTGAGATTCTCAAGTACCCATTCCTCTGGCTCTCGTTCTGCTTCTTCTGTATCATCACCTTCATTAATTTCTATGACTTCATTCTTTGTTTGAATAAGATGAACTTCCGTGTTGGTTGGGGGAGTAATAGTCTGAGCTGAGGCACCATAAGTAGTGTCAGCTTTCATCTTCCTGGCAGATCCTGCAGTCTCAACTGCATGCTCCCTTCTTCTCTTGTTCCCTCTAGGGTTATCTCCTTCATCTCCTCCATCATTTTCCCAAAAAGATAGGCTGATGTTTAGCAATGGGGAGGAAACAGTCCTAGGTTGTACTGTGTCTGTTCTAGCACTGGATCCTGCACCTCCTTCAGTAGCAGCGGGTGACTTGGAAGTCTTGCCAGATGCAGCCTCCTGCAATGGCACACTGGAAGGCATAGCAGATGTCTCTTGCGTGCCTCTAACGTTAACAACTTCTGGATTTGACATAACAGATGCTACAAGTGGAACTTTGGCAATGCAGGCTTCTGCTTGCTGACTTGCAATTGCTGGCATTGTGTGCCCAGCGGTCCTTAAACCAAATGAAAAATCACCATGTGTAGCACAAACTGCCAGCTCAGATGTATGCACAGTAGTCGACTTACTTGAAAAACCTGGAGGGAACTCCAAGGCAGATTGGGCTGACTGCCCCTGTGTGCTTTCTTCTTCTTCCACTGTAGATTTTTGCCCTTCAGCGTCTTCCTGCTCATCATTGTCATCTTCCTCAGGTGGTGGGCTGGGTACATTATCTCTTCTTCTTTGGGCTGTAGCGCAATCATCAATATTTCTCATCCTCTCAGCTACTTCGTGAGTTTCGGCCGCCCAATCTGGGTCATAACCGGTTTCATGGGCATATTCCTGGAAAATGAAATCTGGATCATAGTGATACAGATTTTCAATGTTGCCCAAGTTGTAATCTTTTAAGCCTTTGACTGCACTTAGAAAATGATTCCCATTGGTATATGCAGTCCTACCAAGACCGAAAGGAATAGAGACAAACTGTCGCACTTTCTTCTCAGATACTATTAGGTGGATGGGTACTAGCTGTCTGGCAAATTCAAGGAGGACAAAACGGTCACAGACACACCAGGGAAGAAGGTATGGTTCTACGGGGGAGCCATAGAGCCTAATCCAAGTCCGTGTAGCATCTACGAAATAATCAGCTCTTCGTCTAAGGAATTCCTTTGCTTTCTGAGTTAATCTGTCAGGGGTGTCTCCTGTAATGAACATTTTGACAGCAAAAACAAATTTGTCCTGAATGGTATAAAAGTGTGCCAATTCATTCGCCTTCCTAAGCACAGGGTACCAGAATTGTATAGGATGCTCTTCATGAGGCCTTTGCGTTGCTCTCGGTAAGTTGGGGTAGTCATTCCAGAAGCAGAGTGCAGCCATTAGGTAGGCAGTAGCATAAAAGTATTGGTTTTTTTTTAATTTTCTCAATTGATGATCCACCGTGTCTGAAATAATAGCCCCCCAGTCAAAGGTTATAGGGTTCTCTTTCTCTGTTAATCTGTGAATAACATAGATGAACTCCCTGGGAAATTTTGAAGTATTCCTTAAGCCCCATAGTTTACACAGCAGCCAGGCTAAGTCCATGTATGGCTGTGAGAGGAGACCAATATCATAGTTCTGGGCAGTAGAGTGGGGGTCTTTTACAGGATTTTTTCTCCATGGGTTCATTAATACACACCCCCCTTCATATCTTTCTAAATATATTTTCGCAATTTTAGGATCATAGCTGCTATCCGCCCTTGGTAAACAGAACATAGCATTAAAAGCAGCTGAAGTGAGGAGGTAAGCTTTCTTACCTGGAAACTGAACAGGGACCAATCTTCTCTCTGCATCGTAGTGTTTGGCGCACCACTGAACCAATTCTGGGCAATTAAAAACTTCAGGGACACACGCCGCTTTGACCAACCCAGAATGCCAGACTAAATTTGACTGATTCTTTCTCTGCCTCGTATAATACTCGACCCAGTTGTATTCGGGATCATGTTTCGCTATGGTATTCTCAGTGTCGACCACGCATAATTCTCTCATCTTAGGCAATGATGATCGGCTTTAGCTACAGTGATAGTGGCTATGAAAGTCTCGGCAATGCAGCAGGAATGACTGAACATCAGCAAGGATTTTTCAAGTTCCGGAGTTTGAGGATGTCTTAATTTCAAATTTGGCTCAGGTTTTATGCCAAACCAGTTTGGGCTTTTCAATTTGGAATCGGAGTGTACCACTTGTCGTTTCAATGGATTTCCACTGACATTTGTTGACACTCTGGGCTTGCCACACTAACATTTTTTTTTTTACTTCAAAAAGGTCCGAACATAGGTTCCCGATCTCATTTTACAGTGAAGTATGGAGATGGTGGGCTTGCCACACAAACATTTTTTTTTTGTACTTCAAAAAGGTCCGAACATAGGTCCCCGATCTCATTTTACAGTGAAGTATGGAGATTGTGAGTAGTGATTAAGGGTAGTACTGATCTATTAATAATTTATAAAACCTCTAATTTAGCATAGTTTAAAAAATAAATTATTTAGATATTAAGCTTTTATAACAATCAATCAAAATAAAATTTTATGGGCGGCTTCCCGATGTTTGGAAGTGGATAGTTTTCAATACTAAATACTTAGCATGGCTTAAATGTTTAAGTTGCATAACTTTGGTTGGAAATTTGTTTTCCCTTTGATAGAGTAAATGTTTACTCGCATTACAGTCAATTTGGATAATATGACATCATGCCATGCTGCCAAAGAATGCTTAGAAGCAAAAAGGAACGGATATTTCAAAAACCACCAAAGTTTAGAAAAAACAGATCTACGTTCCCCTTGGCAACTTCCATTTACATGTGCACGATGGTGCTCCCATGCACGATAATCAAACTCAGACCAGTTTTATGAAGAAAACTCGGGGAATGGAGTACAATTGTGGTGGCATTTCCCTACTGTTAACATTTTTGTAGCTTTGATGATCATGCACTAAAACGCTCATTATATGTCACGCTTTTTGGCAGTGAAGATAGCATATTAGAGAACGCATTAAGTATTGAATGATGATGCCATTCAAGTAATTCGACAAACAATATGTATTTCACAACAGAGTAATAAATGTTGTATAGATTGGGATATACACCTTTAGATTTAAAGTATTAAAACATTTCAAATTTGATGGTGTATATCTAAAACATTAAAACATTTTAAATTTAATGGTCTATATCCCAGTTTATACATCAATTTTTACTCTGTTACAAGGTGCATATTGTTTACCCAAGTAACTCAAAACATCATCATTATTAAACCTCCTGGTTAAAACATTTAGACTACTTGGTTTAGGTGTTGTCTAAACATTTAACCTTTTGAACTTTTTCACCGCTAAAAGATCTTGGTGAAAGCTTCATTTTCACCAAACACTTGAATTATACAAACCCAATAAATCAAATCTAGAATTCCAACAATTTTTTATGCAAAATTGATAAGAAAATATGCCAGTAAAAACACCAAAAAAATCAAACATTTAAATTACTACGTTTATCAATCTAAAGGCTCTCACATTGAAAAGAAATTTTGTTTCCAAATGCAAGCTCTCACTCTAAAAGTCCTCACTCTGAAAGTTTTTAATTTTGTTTCCAAATGCAAGCTCTCACTCTAAAAGTCCTCACTCTGAAAGTTTTTAGTCCTCACTATGAAAGTTTTTAAATGCTTTGCAAAAGGTATTGTGCTCGCTCCTCAAAGTGCTTGTGCTCTCACGAACTGTGGGGTTTTTTTTATAAGGATGGAGGGCACTTGCTACATGTGGCAAAGGTTTGTTTCCCACTTCTGGCACTGCTTGGATATATTTTTTGCTGGAAATATATTTTTCCCCAACTCTGTTTGTTTGAACTGTTGTATAGCAGAAAAAATGGTGCCCTTGTTATTGAATTCTCAAAATTCTAGCTTGCTAGTAATTCATCTCTTATACCATGATTGAATATTCTATGAAAGGCATTGGGTTTCGGATCAGTTTTGTGTATTAATTTCTCTATCATATAAAATGTGAAAGTAATCAATTTAGTTTGAATGTTTTGTTTTTTGTTTTTTTGGTATATATCTTCATCAATTTTGCTTGAAATTTGGTTATAAAGATTTGTTTTGTGTATTAATTTTCCTATCCTATAAAATGTGAAAGTAAGTAATTTAGTTTGAATGTTTTATTTTTTATTTTTTTCAGGGTATATGTTTTTATCAATTTTACTTGAAATTTGGTTAGAAATTGTTGAAACTATAGATTTGAGAAGTTAAATTTATATAATCTTAATACTTTAAAATTTTTTAAGATGTTAAATCTATTTATATATTCAAAAACACAATTTAAATTTAACAGATAATTAAAATTTTCCCAAAATTTATATCATCAAATTTTTATAAAAAAAAATATCAAAAAATAAAAACACCCAAAAAAAATAATAATCACAATAAATAATGCACTCACTTTTATGATAATAACAAAGTTAAGTATAGCTTAATCAAAATATGGCTGAGAGATATTGCTTGGTTGGATGCTTAAAAATCCTTTGAAGTACATAAATTGAAATCCATTTTTTTCTCTTAATCATGATTAGAATTGCACAATATCCTTATAAAGGGAGATTATATGACCCAAAGAGTGTAAGCAACACATTATTTAAGTTAATGCCACCATCCCAACAATCACAACGCATTGATAATAATATAATCATTTGTATTAGTAGTTATTCATTATACATTTTCACCGTGAACTCTCCTGTGAATTAATGTCCTGTCCTTCATATATTCTACAATAAGTGTAAGGTAGATAGGTGCAATATCTTTTTTTTTAAAAGAAAACCTGTGCATATGGATTCTTCCTCACAGGAATGTGGGTGTGGGTTGTTGTGCCCTGYGAATTCTCAAAAATTGGTGTTAGACTATCTACTTCATCCACCTTGAGTCCATTTTGATGTGAATTGAAGTCCAGATAAAGAAAATGATGGGTTTCACCTTGAGTCCATTTTGATGTGAATTGAAGTCCAGATAAAGAAAATGATGGGTTTGTGMAAGATTTGAAAGTTCCAGAAAATGKATGCTACTGTCTACTGTATTTTAGGAATTTCCAAATATAAATAACAATCTAAACATCAAGAAATAACATGTGATAACAATTTAGGTTGGTTATATTTATACTTTATTGTTGTTGGAATGAATGCAACATGATTTAAACATGCAAGAGCTATTTTGACATACAATTTTCTTTGAATGTGAATTCTGGCAGGGAAGATATGATATTTGTTGTCCTATGATGCGCATGGAATCCTCACAAAGCATGGCCTGAAACAGGCTACAGGGTAGAATTTATTACTCCGAGGATTATCTACTATTCCCTAATGTTATTCTATTATGTACATTACAATACGTTGGGTGAATCTGTGCTTTTGTAAAGCATTTGGAGTAATTATCCGTCCTATTTTGTATAGATGAAGGTTCTCAGCCATTTGTTTTGTTCTTCAGAATTTTATTTGAACCGTTTTCCAAATAATCCTTTCCTCACTAAAATAATTCAAACTTGATCATTGTTTTGAAGTACTTGAAATCTATAGATTTTGTATGGTAATTTGTTGCACAGGACCTGGTTCCCAAATGCAAATAGTCCTCTCTGTTAGAGATGACGAAAAACGGACAGTAGGGTCTGCAACCAAGGATCACTGAGTATCCTTAGAAGTGGCTCAATTTCTATCAAGTCCTGTAGATGTGTGATATAGATTATAAATTTCTAAACATTAAAATATATATATATATATATAAAATTAATAAATTTCTAAACATATACTCCCAAAGACCATAAGTGAGTTCCTTTAATTAAGTAGTTAAAATAATATGTAACAAAAAGTAAATCCTAACTTTGAATTGGTTAAAAGAAATTGAGAATGCATAAATCATATATATTTCCATTAAAAGTCAAATATTGTAAGTGGTTTTTTAAGGAAATGTGTGATATTAAATGTAATGTTCAAAATATATAATCTAAGTTAAATATAAATTGAACATTTTAATTTGTAATTATTAATTGATAATATAAAGATATCTTAAAAAATCCATATAGTCCCAAAAACTATAAGTGAGTTCTATTTTAATTAAGTAGTTAAAATAATATGTAAAAAAAAGTAAATCCTAACTTTGAATTGGTTAAGAGAAATTGAGAATGCATAAATCATATATACTTTCATTAAAAATCAAATATAAAAATCAAATATTGTGAAAGAGGAAATAAAGTGGTTTTTGAAGGAAAGGTATGATATCAAATGTAATGCTCAAAATATATAATCTAAGTTAAACATAAATTGAACATTTTAATTTGTAATTATTAATTGATAATATAAAGATAAATTAAATTTTATATGTATAATCTAGAAAATTATGGGTAGTGAGAGGATTAACTAAGAGTTATAGAATTAAACTCACTTAAATGTAGAGAATGTAGAACTGTTATGCTTTAATTTTTTATCCAACCAGCTTTAACATTTTTTATCTAACCAGCTTTAACAAAGTGTGGGGGCCACTCTCCTCCCAACCAATCTCTTAGTCAGCACAACTAAGATCCTCAAGCCCTTAATCAACCTCATATGCTAGCATCTAATTCAGTCCCTTCTCATCATTCATTAAATAAAATCCATCCATACATGGGTTCTACTTGTCATCATAAAGTTTTTTATAATTTTTTCTTCATTTAGATTTTCCATTAGTTATAAGTAGTAATTTCTCTTTCTTTTTATTACTTTCCCTTCTAATATATTAATTGACTACTAATTATTATTATTAATTAATTGGCTACTAATTATTATTATTATTGTCATACTTTTATTATTTATTATTTTCTTAAATTGTTATCACCTATTATTATTTTAAAGTTATTTATGGTTCTCTTTCTTTTTATTGCTTTCCCTTCTAATATATTAATTAGCTACTAGTTATTATTATCATGTTTTTATTATCTATTATTTTCTTAGATTGTTATCACCTATTATTATTTTCAAGTTGTTTTCTTCCTCTAGTATTTAATATTTGTTATTAAATATATGATTACATCAAAACTTATGCCAATCAAATTTGGAGGTATTTCATTCACAATTTATCCCATCAAAGATGATGAATGAGGAAGATCAACCCATACATATGTTCTTGGATATCAAGTCAAATTGTAAATGGGTAGAAAGTTATTGAGTAGAAATTATAAGCTCTAGCAATCGACTTTCTTTATTTGCCATTGTTTTTTATTGTCAAGCTTAAAGAACATCCAACAACTACTCAAGAAAGGGATACATATGTAACCAGGAGTCAATGGAAGGCTCAAGAACTTGGAGAACAGTTCTTAAGAGAGTTTTGAAACATTAGCTTGAGCATTGTTCCATGAGGATCAATTCCCAAAGGGTTTAGAGGAGTTTTTGATGCAACTACAGAGATTTTATGTGTTAGAACAACAAGAAAAGCAAAGGGAAATCATTGGTCATCATCCCAGAGCATATGTTGGATGTTGAACCTTTATATAGGTAACTTGGGAAGAGTTCAAGAACTATATGAACTCGAACTTTCATTGTTGATTAACTTTGTCTATTTAAATTATATGTTTATCAATCTCTATGACTATGGCAAAGCAATGAGTGGCGATCATTCCAAGTAAATTATTTGCTAACAAGTTGTTGAAGCAAAGAGTGTCCCAAGTTCCTCCTTGTATTCCAGTGGTGAATAGTTTTGGGAAAAGAGTTTTACATTGAAAGTTAGGTAAATTATTGTCCTACACACTAGTTAGGCTAGGATATATAGTGAATTTTCCAATAGTCATTTCGTTGGTAGAGCTAGTTTTATCATTAACCATGGTAGATTCATACTATCAGAGGTTTGAATTTCATTGGTATAGTCACTATAAAATCTTCTTATGAAATCCAAAGGGCACATGTGGGGATCTTCATAGGGAACGAGAGGTAATGTGACTATGATTTATAATTAAGTTTAAATTTGATTTGAATAGCATTATGCAATAATAAATTGGTGTGTCGGTGTTTGCCAAAGTACCTTTAATGTATTCTTGCTTAGGCCATATTTTACAAGGAAAATGGGGTTTAGAGGAGGTTTTATCAATGTCCCTTCTTCCTTATTTACTTTAGCGGAGGTTTTTGTAGAAACACGTGCTTAAGTGCACCTTAATCATTTACGTGCATTAGTGCGCTATACGAAACAACACATTGATGTATCGAAATCAAAGGTGTGCTAAGGTTAGGGTAGAATAAAAAAAATACCCTAATCGATTTTCCTATTTTTACTTTAGTGCTTTCTTCCCTTCCAAGCACTAGTGTTTTTTTTTTCACCATACACCCGCCCCAAATATCAATGCTTCTAAATTGCCAAATTTGGTCATGATTCTCCATCTACGATGAATTAAAATATACAATTTAATTAAGAAAAACCTTTCAGTGCATTTTTCACATTTCCACAACCATGCCTTATTGATTGCACAAAGAAAAGAAAGTAATTTTCTTTGTTATGCCTAATTTTACATTTATATGGATCTTTCCTACTTTTAGTGTCAAATTGGTTAAGTTTTTCAATTTATTTGTTTTCTATATTGACAATGCATCTTAGAATACTTTTTGCACACCATGGTTGGTGCATGCATAGGTCAGATCAATGCAATGTGTTTATTTTGGGGGGATGCATCATAGTGATGCAATACATCATGCATGCTTTGAAAATGATGTTGTGAATGAAGCACGAAGCATGGTGCATCCAGACAAAATGAATGCACTAGTGAGAGCTATATCCGTGCATTTAATTTGACTAGACATGCATGCATCTCAACATGCCAAGGTTAGTGCTCTTTGCATCTAGTCAACCTTAATGCAATGTTAAAAGCAACCATGTTTAATTTGGATTTGGCTATGCATTTATGTTGCCAAGATGCATCGTTGTCGATGTGAGAAATGTGTGCCAACACATGCCATTGATAATGCATTGCACCCTTCACTATTGGGAGTGCACTAGCCAACTTTGATGCACTGATGAAAGGAGCCATGTTTGGTTATGGATTACCCAATGCATTGATGTTGACTACATGCACCATTAATGGTGCACACTATGCGCAATAACACTTGTCAAGTCGTATAGGATCCAATGTGAAAGTTATGGTGATTTAAAATAACTAGTAAAACAGAGATTTGGAGAGAGTATTTAGAGTAGTTGTAATGTCCCTCAGCTCAACTGAGAAACATTACGGCGTGAAAAAACTCATAAATTAAAATTTCTGCTATCTAATTAATTTCATACATAGCATCTAGCTATAAATTACAACCATATTTTACTGTTGTCTTATTCCATTAATTTAGTGCATCTACAACATAGAAAAATGAACATGAAATGCAATTAGTAAACTCATATACAACAACATATAAATCAATCTTATACATAGAGTTCATGCACAACAATTTAACTAGTAAATACAACACAACAGATAAAACACTTATCTTTTAAAAATAGTTATGCAACTAGCTGCTTGGGACAGATGTTCCACCCAACCATAGACCTGTTGTTCCAAATCTCAACAGCAAGTCACCCCCGAGTTGGGGCTATAAATCCACAAAAGAGGGTGGTCTCTCACTATCCACCCACAACTCAGAAATCACACAACTCACTGGTATTCACCTATAGCTATCTCGATTTTCCACCAATTCTCTTCCTATTGACCTTCCCAACTCAAGGAATGTACCCCTTCACTGATCTCAATCCCTAAGGCATCCAATTTGTTTAACAGGGTCTCTCTGGCACAGGTAACCATGAATCTTTTTGTTGGGAAGTCAAAGGAACTCATTGTTAGGAAAACTACCAACAAGCAACAACAAACACTTGTTATTACAGTGCAACTTACACAAGAGTTCACTCTTCATGCCTGACAAACTGGATCTTCAATCTGTACCTCCCAAAATGCTTTAGATATGCTCCAATGTGCTCTAGAATTTCCCCTCCATGGATGCTCCAACTTCAAGATCTCTTTCTTTCTCTCTACTTGTTGTTCATGCACAAAAACTTGATTGTCTAAAACTGTTGTTGCATCCCATATGAATTTTCTCTCCTTCAGTTGTCTTCCTTCACTCACACGCTTCCCCCAAGCTGATTGTACTCAGCCCCCATGCTCCCAATAACTACGGGATGTGACTTCTCACACCCACCCTCTTACATGCATTCAATGATTAGATTTGGGGTCACTCAATCAAAAAATAGAGTTTAATACTAATAAAATTCAGGAATGTGGGTGAAATTAATAGACATGGGTGATTCCCCCTTGGATCTCTCTCTTAGACATTTTCCTAGACCCTCCCCTCTCTTATGGATTAATTCAGCCCCCATCTCTATCCATATCCCCTTAGCGGATGGTATCACATTTTAATATTAAAATTTAAAAATACATTTCGCATATACATCACTTTTGTCGTAGCCACACATTATATCTACATTAAGCATAAATTAAACTAAGGAATATAACACGGATCTTACATTCCCCCTCCCCTACAATTGTGTGTCATCCTTGGTGCATACTATGCCGATATACATACATACATGAATTTACATCAGAATACTTAGAAAATAAAATTTTGCAATTTTACAACTCCAACAACAATTCCAACCATGATCTCCTATTCATATTAACCCACGGACCCACAGAATTTACCATTTGTTTATCGGGGCTAACACAAGGAATGTACCGTTCATTTATCAAGGCTAACCCAAGGAATGTGCCATTATTTTATCAAGGCCCTCAACACAGGTTGGTCAGGACTATGAGATGTGGTTCTGGAACTCTAGCCGCTCAAAATGGAATCTTGAATTTTGTTTTCTTCAAAATTATAAAAACATTGGGGGTATTCTTCCCGCATGTTTTCTTCATGCTCCCATGTAGAATCTTCAGGATCGTAGTAGGTCCATTGAACCTTTACCAACCCTATGGTCGTGTTCCTGAGCACTTTGACTTTCCAATCCATGATATGTATCGGTTCCACCCGAAAATCCCCTTTGTGTTCCACCTAGATCACATTCCAATCAATTATGTGGTTAGGTTCAGGAACATATTTCTTTAATAATGACACATGAAATACATTATGCACTCTCATGAATGCAAACAATGTTGGCATGTATGCAACTGGCCCTATCTTTTCTAAGATTTCAAAAGGTCCACAATATCTTACTACCAACTTTGGGAAACTTCCTAATCTTAGCAAACTTCTCTTTGCCTTCACTTTTAAAAACACATGTTCACCCACTTTAAAATATCTAAAAAAATTATTCTTGTCTGCAGAACATTTCTACCTATCCTAGGCAGCCTTTAAATTCTACTTTATCTTTTCCATTTGCTCTTCCATTTCCTTCAAAAAATATGGCCCAATAATCGATATGTCTATTGGATTATCCCAACTCACCGGAGTGTTACACTTCCTACCATACAATGCTTCAAACGAGCTCAGTTTTAATAAGGCTTGATACCCATTATTGAATCAAATTCCACTAAGTGGATATAATCCTCCCACTTTGATGGTTGATCCACCACATACATTATGAGCATGTTATCAATTATTCTGTTAGTCCTCTTTATCTGCCCATATGACTCTGGGTGATATGTTGTACTAAGATTTAGATTTATCCCAAAGCCTTTGAACAAACCTTTCCAAAATTTGGATGTGAATTTTGGATCTTTGTCTAAAACTATTGTCTTAGGCACCCCATGTAGCCTAGAAACTTCCTTCATATATATCTCTACAATATTTGTTGCCTTGTGTGTTGCTTCATTGTTTTGGGTAGCTTAGTAATAAAATCCATTGTGACCACTTCCCACTTCCCTTTTGGAATAGGAAATGGCTGCAATAACCCAGTTGGATGTCTATGCTCAGTCTTCACTTTTTAGCACTCTAGACACCTGACTGTGTAATTAGTCACTTCTTTCTTCATTCCTAGCCAAAAGTATTGGCTTATTACAACTGAAATTGTCTTTTGATATCCTAGGTGCCCGACATATGGCACATTGTGCATTTCCCTTAGCACTGTATTTTTCAACTCACTAGAATTCGAAACATAAACCTTGCCTTGGTATATGAGAATTTCATCTTCTTTCAGCTCATAATAATTAAATTTTTGTTGCAAATTT
>JZKD02S2298549.1:128500-140732 GCA_000966675.3 Picea glauca
CCCTTTAGCGGAGACTTTGGTAGAATCGCCTTTTGGCTTTAGGGGTAAGGTAGTTCTTGTCTCTTTCGGCTCTGTGGAGGAAAAGGAGCATGGGCTTGGGGGGAATGGAGGTGTGAAGGCTCGGGGTGAGCGGAGGGGAGATTCCAGAGTTTGGCCTGCAGATTTTGGAGTAAGGAATGTAGATGATGGGAAGAAAGCGGTGGTAGAAAGCTGTAAATATTTGGGTGTTGAGGTGGCTGAGAAGATCCATGAGCGAGCTGGTGTTGTTGTTGCAGCTCAAGTCTATAAGGTGGTTGGCGGTCCCCGCATAGGACCAAAAGCTTGGAGGGTCAAGAAGTTGAAAGCTTCGCTGACTCTAGGCCATGATATCGATATGGGCGAAGTGGAAACTCTTTCGGTTAGAGGGTTGGTGGGTCGTTTCGGTTACCAAGCGCTGGCTGCACAGGACATTTCTGGTTGGGTTGTTGCAAACTGGAGTCCTGTTGTTGGGTATTCGCTAGAGGTTTATGTGTTGACCAAAGGCTGGTTTTTCTTCGTATTCAGATCGTCGGTGGATGCAGAGGTGGTTTTAAATTCGTTTTGGGTGGTGAACCAAGGGAGTCTTATGCTCAAGCATTGGCATTGTACCTTCAACCTCGAGAAGGAAAGCTTTCGATTTAGACACCTTTGGGTGCTTTTGCCTGGTGTTCCGCTCCCTCTGTGGAGCTTGGAGGCCTTTAAAGTTATTGGCAATGCAATCGGTAAGTCCCTGCATGTTGACTTAAAGTTGTTGTCGGATCTAGATAGGCGGATGGGTAAAGTCTTAGTTGAAGTTGATACTTTTGGTGGCCTCTCGGTCGAGCTGGAAATCTATTGGAGAGGGAAGGTGTTAATCCAACGCCTAGATTACACAGGGCTTCCATTCAGATGTTTATTATGCAAGGAAACTGGACACTTAAGGTACCAATGCACTGGTAAATCTATTAAAGATCCTCTTGCTTGGGAAACTTCAGTGAGCGAATTGGGAATGCTGACAACTTCTTCGCTGGCAGACTCTACAAGATGGATCGAATCCTTGTCTCCTATGGATATGGAAGGCGTTGGTGGCCGCGGTAAGCATCTTATTTTGGACTCTTTTGAATTTCCAAAGATTATTGTTAATGATGTGTCTCGGAGTAAGGTGTTAGAAAAGGAGGAGTTAGTGGTTAGTATTGGCCCATTGGAGAACTATCAATCGGGGGGTTCCTCTGCTTTAGATGCTTCGGGGATTGGGGTGGGGGTTAACAAGGTAGAACCCTTAGTAACGATGCCTGTAGCTGGGTGCGCAGTGATCTAGGAGGTGGTTAAATCCATGGGGGTTAAGGGGAACCTTTCACAGTATGGTTTAGATGAGATCGAGTCATAAACTGGTAAAGGGGGATATTATTGCATGGCATGGGGGTGACTCGGCCTTAGTAGTAAAAGATGTATGCATCGAAGTTAAGAGGGAAGCTCAGAACGGGGGTGTTGGCAATGCTTCTCTGGTTCGTTCTGAGAGGACCCTTGTGTCTTCACTTTCCGATGTCTTATTTGTCTAACTTTTGAAATCCGACTTTGGGAAGGACAAATCTGGGACTGTTACGTCTTCTGGATGTGCTCTCCTAAAAAGAAGTGTTGATTATTCGGTTATCGATTTGGAGGAGAGGGTGGAGTCTCTCATGGATCCTTCGCTAGAAGTGATAGGTGGTTTTTCAGATGTTCAGTGTCATTCGGAATTACAGGTTCCTCGTTTCTCTATTGGTTTTGAGGTCAGGGGGGTTGTTGTTGATGCTTTGGCTCATTGTGAGAGGTCCCCTGTGTATTTGCAATCAAAAGCCTTCTTCTCACTTTCTTCACCAACCGTTGTTGGGAAGGGCGGATTCGAGACTGTTCAACCTTTGAAAACTAATTTTGGGAAGGGTAGATCTGGGACTGTATTGTTTGTTGGTTGTGCTCTTTTAAAAAACAGTGTCGATTATACAGATGTCATTTTGGAGGAGAGGGTGGAATCTCTTTTGGGGCCTTCACAGTGAGTGGTAGAAGGTTCTTCGGACTCTCTGTGTCATTCGTTTTCACAGGGTCCTAGTTTCTCTTCTAAATTTGTAGAAGGGGGTATTGTTGTTGGCGCTTTGGTTCGATCTGAGTGGCCTCTTGTGTGTCTCTAATCTGAAGCCCTTTCCTTACATTCTTCGCCAATCAATGTTGGGAAGGGCAGTTTGGGGGTTGTTTAGTTTTCTGGTGTATCTCCTTTAAAAGGCAACGAAGTTTCTCTTGATGACAGTTTGGTGGGGGGGACAGAGTCTCTTATGGGATTTCCTTAGGAAACGATTGAAGATTTTGCTAGCATGCAAAGTCTACTGAATAATCAGGATCCTAGTATCCTAACTGAAATTGAAGAAACTGTTTTAAACGATGTTCCTTCTTATAGAGATGTTTTAAGTCGAAAACCTTTACCTGTTTTTTTGGGGGGAGGTCCTGTCCCAAAGATTGCTACAAAGCTAGGTCAGGAGGATTTGTGTAGAGATAAGGCAACACCATGTCTGAGGGGAGAAGAGGTGATTTTGAAGGGAGCTGCTAGGGGCGGGCTGGAGAAAGAGTTCTTGCCCCTAAAAACTAGAAGTGCAAGAAAACTTTTAATTGAAAAGGAAAACTATGTTTCTTCTAGTGGTGTATTGAGTGTAGGTCTGAGGGCGCTTAGAGAACAAAAGGTCCTAGCTAGGGTTAAAAAATGATTATTGTTACCCTGAATGTTAGAGGAGTGGGGGGCAACTCAAAATTCTTAGCCCTCAAAAGGTTTATTGAGTCTGAAAAACCGAATGTCTTGCTCATTCAAGAGACTATGGTCTGTGTAGAAAAAGCGAAGGAGATGTTCGTGAAGCTTCTTCCCTCTTGGAATTTTTGTGGAGTGGATTTTGTAGGGCTCTCTGGTGGTCTATTGACTGCCTGCAACCCAGTAAAGGATGACTGCAATTCTTTCCTGACTCTTGCAGGAATATTGCTGGAAGGTTTTGTGAAAGATATAAATAAAAGCTTAAAAATAATAAACTGCTATGGACCATATGCTGAGAGGGAAGTGTTTTGGGAAAACATTAAAAGGTTGGGGATACTAAAAGAACAAAGTCTAATTTTTGGCGGGAACCTAAACCTCACTACCTCCAATAGAGAAGTTTGGGGTGCCCATGCTAGAAATGATCCCTTACATCTTTTTTTTTAATCAGTTATTTCAAGATGAGGGGTTGGTGGATGTTGAGCCTCACAAAGTTCTCCCTACGTGGCGCAATGGCAGAAGAGAACAAAACTATATTGCAAAGATATTGGATCATTTTTTGATCTCTAAGGATCTAGTAATGTCAGGGATAAGGTACAGATCTTGGGTTTGTAATACTAAAATCTCGAACCATATGTCGGTTATTCTTCATCTGGAAAAAGATACAGGTTAGTTTGGCTACCCTTTTAAATTTAACTCAGTTTGGCTTGATGATCCGGATTTTGTAAATTTAGTGAGATCAAGATGGAATGGCCTGCTGGGAAATGAGATACTAGCTCCTATGGATGCTCTAGTAAAAAAGTTAAAGGCACTCGAGTCTTTGGTAATTAGTTGGGAAAGAAAGAAAAAAGTGGTAGCAAAGGAAGAACTGGTTAAGATCGAAAGGGAGTTGGATTCTTTGTATACAAATCATCCAGAGGGTTTTGAGGAGGAGGTTGACAGGGTGTTGGTACTAGCAAAAGAACAAAGGAAATTGGTACTTTTGAGACAAGAGGAAGAGTATTGGAGGCAGAAGAGCCGGTTAAATTGGTTGGCTTCTGGAGATAAAAACACTAAGTTTTTTCATGCTTTTTCAAATTCCAGAAAACTCCTTAATATGATTTGGGATATCACAAAGGTTGATGGTTCTGTGATAACTAGGGATCAGGAATTACACAAAGAAGCGGTTGGCTTCTTCCAGAGTAATTTTAAGGCAAAATAAAATCTTTTTATTACTGATTAGTTAGTTGTTTTAAGGAACTACCCCAAAAAAATTTCGGAGGAAGAAGGACGCAAAGTTGCAGACCCTGTAACTTTGGAAGAAATCCAATCAACTCTTAAAGGATTTAGTGCCTCAAAAAGCCCGGGCCTGGATGGGTGGACTGTAGAATTTTTCCTGGCGTTTTTTGATCTTGTGGGCAATGATATTTTGGATATGGTGGAAGAGACCAGAAAAGAAGGTTAGGTTAGTGGTGCTCTTAATGCGAACTTTCTTTCTCTCATCCTAAAGAGTGAGAAACCAACATCCTTTGGGGGGTTTCGACCCATTGCACTGTGCAATCTGAATTATAAGATCATCACTAATATTATTGCTGCTAGAATTAAATCTAGTCTTTTTGAAGGAATCTCAAAGGAACAATTTGGCTTCCTTGAGGGAAGACAAATCATAGATGCTACTGGAATAGTTCAGGAAGTTTTACATAGTATTAAAGTGAAGAATGCTAAATCTCTGGTGCTTAAAGTAGATCTAATCAAGGCCTATGATCATGTGGATTGGGGGTTTCTAAGACTTGTGCTTCTCTAGGTGGGTTTAAGCCTTGAAGCTACAGATTCGATAGTAGGATGTGTAACTTCTGCAAATTTCGTTGTGCTGATAAATGGTAAACCTACCATTTTTTTTAAAGTAATAGGGGATTAAGGAAAGGTTGCCCCTTGTCCCCTTTACTTTTCTTGCTGGTGATTGAAGGGTTTAGTAGAGCTATCCAGGAACAAGTTAAGGAAAAGAAGATTGAAGGTATAGTTGTGGCAAGAGGACTAAATATTACCTACTTGATGTTTGTGGATGTTGTTACTCTGTTTGGAAGTGGGAATGTTTTAGAATGGGAAGCCTTTAAGGAAGTGATGGAGTTGTTTTGCAAGGTGTCCGGGATGGCTTTTAGCCCGCAAAAATCTTCTTTTCTTGAAGCAGGTTGGACAAATGAGGAACTGGTGGGGTTGAAGGGAATCTTGGACTTTGAGGTATCGCTAGTAGAAGTTGGCTTTAAGTATCTAGGTTGTTTTTTAAAGCCCCACTGTTATATTAAGACTGATTGGAACTGGTTGGTAAAGAAATTTGAAAAAAGAATTTCTAATTGGAGCCATAGATGGCTAACTCTAGGGGGGATATTGACTCTAGTTAAACTTGTACTTGAAAACATATCTGTGTATTGGCTCGCTATAGCAAAAATTCCAAAAAGTATTCTCAACAGTATCATAAAGAGAATGTTCAGTTTTTTATGGTTTGGAAAGAAACTTAAAGAAGGAATGCATTTGATAAACTGGTGAATGTTAGCAAAACCTAAAAAAGATGGTGGTTGGGGTATTAAAAATATTTTTTCTTTTGGGAAAGCTTTAGCGGAAAAGTATCTGTGGAGATGCCTTATGCTTCTTGGACTGTGGCATGATGTAATCTTTAAAAAATACATTAAGAAAAAATATGTTGCTGAGTGGTTCAAAGAAGGTAAGAAAAATTGGGTTGGTGCTTCGAATATTTGGTGAGCTCTGATCTCCTCTTTTGACATCCTTTCAGATTGGATGGCGTGGAAACCTGGTAATGGAGAAGATATTAGAATTGGTGTTGATCCATTGGTTGGATCACATTCCTACTACAAGATTTCAGAGAACCTTATTTCTATTATGAAGGAAAAGGCATATTTTTTCTGGCACAAGCAGGGACATGCAGCATGGAAAATTCATGCCATACTAGATGGAAGAAGGTTGAGTTGTTGGGGCTGGAATGGGTCTTAAAGAGGAATGGAATTATTTTCTAAAGGGACAGATAGGCTCGGGTTTTGAACTGAATAATGAAAAATATACTCTAATCGGGTCACGGGATACAAAGATTGGGCAGGTTAGTGCGAAAAAATCTTATGAAGTTCAATTATTGGAGACGGTGGAAGGGGATCAAACTTTCTGGTGGGTTGATCTTTGGAATTGGAAGCTCCCTCTTAAAGTTAAACTCTTTACGTGGCTTATGCTCAAACTCAGAATGCTTACTTGGGAGAACCTCATCAAAAGAGGCTTTACCGAGCCTAGCAGATGTGTTCTCTGTGGGGATGCTAAAGAAAATATTGTTTATCTCTTTGTGAAGTGCAGTTTTACTTTAAATATTTGGTCTAATATTAAAAAGTTCTTTAAATTTGTGGCTGGTTGGGAGGGTGATCAGATCAGTGAGTGTTTACAAAGTTGGATTAGAAAGGAAGAAAATTAGAAAGATATTTCGTGTTTTATTTGCTGGGAGGTGTGGAAACATAGGAACTTGATTATATTTGAGAATTCACTGCCAATTCTGAGTAGAGTTTGCAACAAGATTCTACAGGATATGGGTGAAACTAAAAGGGCAACTTCGTATAAGGTTTGCAGGGTAGATATGCCTTCTCTTTTACATTGGGATTTGGCAGTGGGATTTTTTGATGGTGCCTCTCAAGATTTGGGTTCCAAATGTGGGGCTGATGCTGTTTTAAAATGTCCTACTAAAGGCACTTTCAAGATTAAGATGAATTGTGGTAAAGGGACCAACACTAGGGGATAACTACTTGCTTTATGGTGCATTTTATTTTTTTCTTGCTATAAAAATATCACAAGATTACAGTTGGTGGGAGATTCAAAAGTTATTATTGATTGGTTTAATAGTGCTAACACTCTTCAAGTGGCCTCTCTTCAAACTTGGATGGCGAAAATTCAAGTTTTGAGCGGAAATTTTCAGCAGATTAAAGCTCAACACATATACAGGGCTTTTAACAAGGATGCCTATTTGTTATCTAAGGAATCTCTATTGCTGGATGAGGATGGATTATATTAGGCAAGGGTTAATGTAGATGGATCAATTTCTTTTGAAAGAATGCTTATTTGATAAAGCATTTAGCTACAAGGAAGATCGATATGTTTTTTGCTCTGTTTGATATTGGCACATAAAATTAGAGAAGAATTATATGCAAGGCTGGAATTTTGTGATTTTGGGAGATTTTAAACAGAAAGTACTGGTTTTAGGAGTCTTGTACAACACTATTTTCAGAAGCTATTTATGTAAAAGAAAATTTATATTACACTAATATAAGACTTTTTTTTTATTGAAAAAAAAGTATTGACATTTTTATACAATTAAATAGATATTTCTAAAAATTGTTTTATTGTATTGGGATTAGTAAGGTGCTTTATATATTGGTATTGGGAAGATGTTTTCACTTAAATGTTAAGTTACATGATAACAAAAAAAAATGTAAAATCAACATTTTAAATCTAGATTTTTTAACTAGAAAGATCAACTTTCTTAAGTTGTAATTTTTTTTTTTCATTTAAGATGATAGCTTAACTTTTTAGATGTTATCAAGTAAACATACATAGTTTTTTTGATTTGTTGTCATATAAAATAAAGACAAACCACCCGTCATTAGTCATCATTCACTATCCTCCTAAAAAACATCTAATCACATTATAAACTAAAAAAGGATACTAAAATAAATGCATAACATGCATTTCAAATACCATTATCAACATCTTTAAAAATTTCATACATTTATGAATAAAAGTGTTTATATATGGTTGAGCAATATTTGGTTACTGTAGCAATCGCATTATAAACTTGAGAATGATGCTAAAAGGATGCAGAAAGGCCATGGTTTATTCAATATAGAAAAGTGGTAATATATATAATGAGGATCCATAATCTCAAAATAAGGTTTGATGGTGCATCCAAACACAATATGTTATTAAAGATTTAAACACACTCACAAACCATTGGAAGACAAAGTTATTACTATAACATATGGGCTATTATTGGGAATTTGTCAAAATGTATGCTTCTATAACATGTCATTATTGCGAATTTGTCAAATGCTATGTTTCCATAGCATGCCTATTGGAGAGTGTCATTATTGAGAATTTGTCAAAAGGTATGTTTCCATAGCATGCCTAATGGAGAGGTTGTTGAAGAAGGAGGCACCCTTTGATTGAAGAGAAGAGTGACATAGAAGTTTTTTAGGTTTTAGAAAGATTAAAATAATTTGTTTTTGAGTAATATAATTTTATATTATTAAAGTAAAATATTTGATTTTTATGTAGATACACCAAGCATAATCATAGGAGTCTTCTTTCCTCATCTAGGAGAGAATGACTTTAACTGTCCTATCTATGTTTAATGAATAAAATTTCACAAGAAGAGAGAGACTATAAAACTATAGAAAGAGAGGTCTTAGGTATGATTTATGCATTACAAAAACTCAATTATTAACTATTAGTTAATAAGTTCAATTTCTATGTGGATCGCTAAACCCTGAAAAACATATTAAATAATTGTTTCTAGAAGGTTGAGCAAATGGTTTATGTTATTTAAAGAGTACATCTTTTAGATATTTGCCAATCCAAGGAAATCATGTGTAAGTCAAGATCACCTCTCTTGTGTTGACACTGGACAAAGGAAGTGTAATGTAGCCAACCACCAACAGGTTGACGATGCTACTTCAAAACGTGCTTTAAGAACCAATTTCAAATTATGATAATATTAATTAATAAAGAAGCATGAAATATACACATGGAATAATCAAGATTCATGCTACAACATAAAATACATGCATAATATACCATGCACAACAATAACAAAAAATTAGGCACATTATAAATACAAATCTCATAGATAATAATTAATACACAACGAAAATAAATATGCAAGCAAAGAAAACCAAGGAAATAATTGTTTCTAGAAGGTTGAACAAATGGTTTATGTTATTTAAAGAGTACATTTTTTAGATATTTGCCAATCCAAGGAAATCATGTGTAAGTCAAGATCACCTCTCTTGTGTTGACACTGGACAAAGGAAGTGTAATGTACCCAACCACCAACAGGTTGACGATGCTACTTCAAAACGTGCTTCAAGAACCAATTTCAAATTATGATAATATTAATTAATAAAGAAGCATGAAATATACACATGCAATAATCAAGATTCATGCGACAACATAAAATACATGCATAATATACGATGCGCAACAATAACAAAAAATTTAGGCACATTATAAATACAAATCTCATAGATAATAATTAATACACAACGAAAATAAATATGCAAGCAAAGAAAACCATGATAGAGAGCAATTATCTTAAATAAAACCAATCACCAACTGGTTGCAGACCAAGGACGTTCCACCCAACCTTAGATGTTGTTGTTCATTCACTCTCAACAATAGTGTCACCCCCGAACCAGGGCTATGAATCTAGAAGGACAGGTTCTAGAGTGACACTTAGCTTCCCAAGTCAGTCAACACTCAAGCTCTCACAGGTTTTTCATAACCATAGAACAATCCAAAGTACACCGGATCTCTTCTCCCCAACCTACACCACCCAAAAAAAATGAACCCCCTTCACTACCATGTAGTCCCTCAGGTTGTCCACTTCTTTCCAAGGCTCCAATGCATCTAGTCAAGAATCCCCATACTGGGAATCTCAGGATTAATAACTGTGATCAAGGTTTAACACATGCCAATGCATCTTAGGCATACAAGCACTAATTCATGGCTGGAATACACCAACAATCACTACAACCAGCCAACAATGGCTTATTTCCCAACAATTCATTTTTCCTTCCCAAGCCAAGATCAAGAATGAATGAGGAATAATGAATGAGTTACAATGAATGAAAAATAAAATGAAGAGTGAACCCCCAAACAACCCATAAGAGGTGTTTGTATAATTACATGAAATCAAGAACCATATGGCCTCCCCCCAAGAAGCTCACGTAGCCACTTTTCTCAATTAAAACCAAGATGGGTAAATAAAATATAATAAAAATACTTAGCTCCTTTAGCCCCTTCTCTCATGGAATCATAGCCCCCTATAACTCTTTTCATTGTTCGTCTGGAATCCAACGATGTATTTTTTTATTAATAATGATCAAAGCATTACATTTCCTAGGCACTCCAACCCCTTTTAATTGTTTTGGCACTCGATACTTTCATGAAGTAAACAAAACACATTATTTAATCTAGGGACTCAAAACTAGGGTATTACGTTCCCCTCTCCCTTATTTTTTCATTGTCCTCAATGTATATAATGTTATCCCCATTTTGTGGGATAACTAAGGATATCATCTCTCGAGGCCCTCAGGTTGTAGATATGGAGTGCCGAGAGACCACATGACTAGTAGTTTCTACTTGCACATACGGAAGCCCGCTCTATCACCACATCCTGATCCATTTTTAGCACATCTACCACACTAGCTAGCTTCTGGAAGGAAGATGGGTCTTACTCCATGTGGTACAAGTAATGTATTGTGGAAGGTAATCACCCTAATATTTAAGGCATTTAAACATGTTGTATTTGAGCTACTTTTGATTATAGAGTGCCTTCTTGGACATTATGCTTTTGTATTTCACCTTGGTGAGGGTCACAGATTTCCTAGTAAGTGGCCAACCTTTAGGGAAGGTTTGTGACTGGGGGTCCCTTGAGGGGTTGTCATATAATTCTCGACCATACTTACCACCTTCCACTCATTACATTCCCATCATATTGTCCTCTTCTAGGCCCTTTGAATTTAGTCACCCAAGAAGGGCATGTACCTCGTTTCATGGGAAGAAGGGACTGAAGGCCCAAAGGGATTATTGTTGGCTAAAAATATAAAATCCTAGATATAGACCTTCCATATGCTTCGCCCAGGGGTCCCTGAGAAAGCAATGAAACACTTATCTGCTAAAAAATGGGGACCTACAAAAATAAATGGTAATGAATTCTTAAGGGGTTAGTTAGAGGATGGGAGGTCTCATAATGGGCTGACCTATCATGATCATGAGTATTTAGCAGTATGACATTACCATCATCTAATCACTAAGCCAGGGTAATGTCTCTTAGTTACACAACTGAGAGAAAGGGGGTCTCATCATGAGCCATCCTTCTCATTTCCGCGAGGTATTTGTGAATTCCATTGTCATTATCTGGACACCAATCCAGGACAATGGCCTTCAACTTGTTCCTTAAAACATGAAATAAAGAAAGAACGAAAAGAAGATGGGTTTGGAAAAATTTCATCGCAAACGAAAGTGCCACACACCCTCTACAAAGTCACCCATAAATGAGATAATACGAGCCCTTGTATGTCATGAAACTCATTGACCTATGCAGTCTAAACGCTTTCCACCTCATTATCGACTACATAACCTTGAAAGGCCATCCTTGGGAGCATCCCCTACTTGAGGGTTTTGGTCTACTCAATAGGACCTTTATGGTACCCCTCCCATACTTAAACTTGGTCAATTGTATAGGTTTTTTTAGCATTTGTTTAATTTTATGAGGTAGTTTTTATGCACATATTTAGGAACCTTTCTTATTATATGTGGTTTACACTTGTCATGATATCTTTGACTTGAGATCTTTGGAGGCCGTACCCTTTTATTTTACAGGACCTTGCTTGGTGGCCAGTTTTGGGAGAACAAGCCTAGCTTGGGCTTCCATAGGGCAAGGAAGCCACAAGTTGGATGTTGTAGGCCTCCACATTGAATCATAGAGACATGATTTTGGAGGCTTACATGGCATCATGAAGGATCTTATCCAAACCCTAGTACCCAAACGACTTGCCTAGGAAAGGTTAAACGTCATCTTTTGAGGGTTGACATCATGCTTGAGAGGGTTTGGTGGAAATGGAGCGATTTCACATTGACACTTGGCATATTTTGAATGGAGGAGACATGGATTGACCATATGATGAGGAGGATCAAGGAGCCCCAACAACCTCCATTTTCCTCTCCAACGACTTGCTCAAGTGGTCAAAACGTCCCCTAAAGAGGTGACATCATCTCATTTTTAGGGTTTCTATTTTGTTAAAGTGAAAATTAAATATTATTATTTGATGCAAGGGGTAAGATAATGGTTGTTGAACCCTTATCTTATGTTTTACCCTTTCTAAGTGGACAAACTATGTTTTATGACTTTTGTATAAATAGAGATCATGTGAATCTCATTTCATAACATATCTCTCCCATTGTGAGAGGTACTTGGCTAAACTTTTCACCCTCTTTGGGAAATATCTATATATTATGCTATTTTTTATGGTTTCTCTTTACTATTTGATTGATGGATGATGTGCTAGCTCTCTTGGAGGATTATTTTCTTGCTTATGGTGGAATTTGCTTGGTGAATTAGGGTTTCATCTTGTTAATGCGTCAACTTGGTAAGGGTTTCATGGTTATTGCTCTATTTTCTTGGTTGTAATATTAATGTGATGATATATTGGGGAGTATAATGGA
>JZKD02S2298549.1:141002-181502 GCA_000966675.3 Picea glauca
ATTTTGAGATTGTCTAAATTGGAAAGTGATCTTTGTGCCTAAGGCACCTTTAAGCCACTAGGGAGTTTTGTTTCTCCAAGTATTTATTGCTTCTGTTACAACTTAAATCTACAGCCATTAGGGTTGTATAAACCCTAAAAAAAATCTCTTAATAACTCACAAACCAACCTTCAGAAGTTGCTAAAAATCGCCCCCTATAATCTACTAGTCTCAACGCACTTTTTGGGTGGATTGTTGGAAAGTTTTGGTGGTTGACTTATTTCTTGTAATAAATTGTTTGTTACAACCATAAGGATGATAATTATCACTACAGTAACTTGTTTATGACAACCTTAATTTTATGCTAAAGTCTTTCTCTTTCATTCTTGAGTTAAACTAGTCTTTACTAGATTGTCTCTTCCTTATTCAGCTAGACTTTTAGTAATTTTTTGTAGGTCTTATTAATCTATACATGTTGATATATGCTATTGTTTATTTCTACAATTAGGGACAACAATATTAACTTGGTTTTCCACTTAACATACTATATGTAAAACTGGATTTCCTTGTGTCTTGGGCAGGTACTATCTCTTTGCAAGTCACTCAAGGCTTTGAAAACCTCAAAAAATCCTCAAGACACATCACCAAGTTCCCTTTTCCATATAGAAACTTGACGTTTAGCGACATCCCTTCATACATCACACTTTCCACCTCATTCCCCCTGTTGGCACAGGGGCAGACCCAGGAGGGTTCAGGCTCCAAGAGCGCACCAACAAGCCCTAACTACTGGCCCTTTCAGCAACACCTGTGAGGCAGATGAAGTCTCACCCAAAGTAGCTATGAGGGGATTGCAGGACAAAGATGTCTACAACCAAAGGGAATACCAAGTGTATCTATTACAAGAACAACACAACATCTATATATCAAATCCTAGCTCAGATCTACTTCGCACAACTATCTGTCAGATCTAACACAGTAAAACAATAAAAGTATATCAAATGGTAAAGAACACATCATCAATCACACACAACAAAAGATATATGTGGTTCACCCTCTCTCTAGGGCTATGTCCACAAAACTGGGCTTTATGATATAATAAGATGGAAGCATACAGTTCTTATCTGCACTCTTAGCTAGTAGATCTTCTCTTCTTCTCTCTCTTTCTCTCCCCTCCCTGTGCACCCAGCTGCAGGGTTGATCTTTACACCCAGTTGAAGATCTTACAATACCAGAAGGCTCTTGCACTCAACACTTATCTCTCGCACATGAATATTCACTCAATCATACAATAACAATGAACTCTCAACCGACTTAGCACCAACCCATCCCAAGTTCTTTAGACCTTTATTTATACATTACAATATCTCTCGAACACCCTTAGGCTAAAACCTAAGTGTAAAAACCCTAGATACCAAAACCCTAGGTGTCTAAAACCCTAGGTCAACTTGACTCGCGTTTTGAGGGCTTCGCCAACCTATCTTTCCTTCCTTCACGCGCAGTGCTTCAAAGCATCTATTGACATCTTCTTTCGCTTGTTGAGTTGTCCCCGATCCCTCTTCCTTGTTGATCTATCATCCTCGATCTCCTCGTCCAATGACTTGCTTTCTCTTACTTCGCTCCGTCTTTTCTGCTCTTTTGCTCACTTTGACCCAGTATCAGTCACTGTGTCTTCTGCGCAGTTCACATTTTTCCTTTTCTCCCTTAATGTTCGCTTGCTTCCATAACCAAGGGCCAACAGGCCCCCAACACTCACTTGTGACTCATCCCAAGGCACTTCAGGTCTGAACTTTATGTTCCATTTCCACTTCAGACTACGCAAGGCAGCCTGTGCTTCCAGCTCTATTCCTCCCTTCCTTCCTTGTGCAAACTATCTTTTCTGTGTTTGGTACTCAGTTTCAACTACACCTGGTACCTAGACCCTTTTCCTTTTTCTTTACCGAGAGTTGTGAGGAAGCTGGTTGTCATAATACAATTTCAACCGTCTTCCGTTCACCAAACCTTCCTTCGATTCTCCAGTCAAAGTCTTCAACTACGCAACTCCTCCTTCTGTAACATAGGCAATTTCATATGGCCCAAGCCAATGCATCCTGAATTTCCCTGGATGCTTCATGAACTTACTGTCATATGCCAATACCAAATCACCTTGCTTAAATGCCTTATTTTTTATGTGTCTGTCATGGTAGGCCTTTTCTCTTTCTTTTTGAACCTGCTGGTGAAATCCTGCAATAAATCTGTCTTCTTCCAGTTCGACCAACTGTGCAAGCCTCTCTTGCACAACGCTAGTGTCATCCATATCTGTAAAGGCTACAATTCTCAGACTAGGAACCAAATATTCCATGGGTACAACTGCTTCTAGACCATAGACCAATTTGAAGGGGGTCTACATGGTCAGTTTCTTGCAAGTGGTTCTATAGGCCCATAATATTGTTGGTACTCTCAAATCCCAGTCATCCCTGTTCACACTGCATATCTTCGTCAGTCTTGTCTCCAAGATCTTATTGAATGATTCAACTGTCCCATTTGCTTGTGGATGATAGGGTGTGCTCTTCTGACGGTGAACTGCAAATTCCTCAGTCAAGGCTTCAACGGTCTTATTGATGAAATGTGTGCCTTGATATCTCATAAGGATCTTCAGGCATCCAAACCTGGTTATGATATCATCAAATATGAAGCGCGCAACTGTAGTTGCACTACAGTGCTTAACTACTCTTGCTTCGGCCCATCTGGTCAAGTATTTTGTCGTAGTGATTATGTATCTATCTCCTATGTGCTTCCTTGGTGGGTTGATAGGTCCCATGAATTCAATGGCCCATTTCTCAAATGCTTGTAAGGTCAGTTGTAGCGCTAAAGGCACCTCGTCTCTTCTGGATGGATTCCCAACTCTTTGGCATACATCACATGCCTTATAGTATTCCTTAGCATCTTTGTGTAGAGTAGGCCACCAAAGGCCAACCCTAAGAATCTTCTGCGTTGTTTCTTTCTCTGCGTAGTGTCCTCCTATGATGCCTTCATGTGCTTCTATGAGGATCAATGGTCTCTCTGCTTCCATAACACACCTTCTCAATATCTCATCAGATCCCATCTTGTATAGTTGTCTAACTATAAGTGAAAATTTTGTGGCGCACACTACTATTTGTGTCTTCTGGGTGATTGTATATTCACTAGGTGCCATTCATGTTGACAGGAACTAGACTATTTCTGTGAAGTGGTCATCAATTTTTCTAATGGCCAACAACTATTCATCCGACAGTGTATCCTCCAAACTAGTAGGCTCTTCTCCATGTTCCAACCTCGACAAGTGGTCATGACCTTTGTTCATCCTTCCCGGCTTAACCACGATCTCAAAATCATATTCCTGAAATATCAGAATCCATCTGCATATTCTCCTTCCCAACACTGGCTTGTTGATTAGGTATTTCAGCGTGAAGTGATCAGTAAACATTTTAAAGTGTCCCCCCAACAAGTAGTGGCAGAACTTCTGCAGTGCATACACCATGGCTAACCCTTCTCTCTCAGTCACGGTGTAATTAATCTCAATTGTTGATAGCTTCCTACTAGCAAAGGCTAATGGGTGGTCGATTTCTTCTGCTCCTGGTTGTGCTAACACAACTCCTAATGCAATAGAAGATGCATCAACATGCACGCGAAATTCCTTGCTCCAATCTGGGAAAACCAGAATGGGCGTAGTAACCATTTTCTATTTCAGTGTGTCAAAGCTCTGCTGGCATTCTTCTGTCCAATGAAACTGACATTCTTTCTTCAAAAGATTCTCCATGGGCGCTGTGATCTGAGCATATCCCTTAATGAACTTCCTATAGTATCCAGTATGTCCCAACGTAGTGTGCAACTGCTTGACTGAAGTAGGAGGGGGTAGATCGACTATAATGGCAATCTTGGATGGATCTACCAACAATCCCTTCTTACACACAATATGGCCCAACAACACTCTGACGGGTGAAAAGAAGATTCACTTTTTCAGGTTCAAGGCAATCTGACATTGCCTGCACTTATCCAACATTAGTCTTAAACATTCAATATGATTTTGCAAAATACTGAAAACAGTCCAATCATCAAAGTATGCTTCCAGAAATTTATGTAAAAACTCCTTGAATGCTTCGACCACCACCCTGGAAAAGATGGTTGGGGAATTCTTCAATCCAAATGGCATAACTGTATATTGGTAGGATCCCCATTCTGTTGCAAATGTGGTCTTATGGCGATCTTCCTTGGCAATCCGGATCTGATGGTATCCTGAAAATCCATCTGTAAAAGAATATACCTCCTGTCCTCCTACATTGTCTAACACTTCGTCAGTGAATGGTGTAGGCAATGGGTCATGCAAACATGCATCATTCAGCTTCCTAAGATCTACACAGATCCTGATTTCTCATGTCTTCTTATCTTGTACCACCATAGGGATAATCCATTATGATTCTTCAATAGGTTCTATGATTCCTGCTTCCAACATTCTGTCAAGCTCGATCTTCACTTTCTCCTTATATTTAGGGTTCAATTTGTAGGGTCTCTATTTGACTGGCCCTGCATCTGGCTTCAAAGGGATCCTCATCTCTCCCATGGGCCCTTTAATTCCCTTCATATCAATGAACTTGGTTGGAAACAAGTTCTGATATTCATGCAATAATTATGTGATCTTGTCAATAGTAGCAACATCCCAATAGTCTCCAACGTTTGTAAGCTTCAGTGTTTGCTCTGTTCCAATATTGACTTTCTTGATCTTGATCGGCTGTCCAATGAAAGGTAGATCAAATCCTGGTCCTTCTACATCTCTTTGGCCTTCTATTTCTGCGATGTTCACATTCCTAAGATCATTGTCTTCAACAACATTGATATTGTAATAGCCTTGCAAATTCTGAAGAGGCATAGTCCATTCATCCTCCTCTTGCTCCAAAGGGAGGCTAGGTGCCTCCTCAAACATTTTTTGTCTTACAACCTATAATGCTTGATCTACTGTAGGATATTGGCTTTCAAAAAAAAAGGTAGTTACAAAGTTCTGGGTCATACCTTCCCAATATGCAATGATGAGGCGTAGTTCTACTTGAAGATACCAGTTGATGGGAGTTGTGTCCAGTGTGTTAATGAATTTATGCACCCACTGCTCTTGAGGAATGTTGCTCCAGGCTTCCTTGCAACTTTGCACATGGTCCTTCGGACAACTTTGACCTGTGTACCTAACGTCGTAGCCTGCTACTTGCTCTGAAAATCGCGCTGTCATCAAAGTGCGACGTTGTACCCAGTCTGTAATATTGTTTTTGTGTGTCCCCCACCATCTATATGGAGTTAATTTCAGGGCCTCATCCATTGCCAACAGTCTTTTTGGTAGTGGTACAATTTCTTCAAATTCCAACAAGAATGCTTTTAAATGATTTAGACCATCAAAGGTGAGAAAGTTACTTACTGTTGTGCCAATCCAGCGGACTTCCCTGGTTAATCTAGGCCATTTCCTTGTAGATACTTCATACATTTTGTTCTACCAGTTCTCCAGTGCTTCTTCTGAATTTGATGAGCATGTGATGTCACTTCGCCATCTCAAATTCCCATCTGTTGTAGGATTATTGTAGTCCTGTTGTCTGGTTGTCAATTTGTATATGTTTTCTAGTTCATATGCGTGGTCTTCTTCTCTGATGGGTTCTGTGTATATCTGACCTTCATCGGGATCCAAAGGTGCAATAACCCTAAGTCCATATCTTTCAAACACCATTCTTCTTTTCTTTAAATCAATCACAGTGGAATTATTGAAATCCCAATCAATTCCTAACAACACAGGGTAAGGAAAACTATCATCAACTATCTCAATCACCTCAAAGTCTGCAAACGTCCTTACTCCGTCGATGTCCATAGGGACATGTTCCAATCTCCCAAAGGGGCTTACATATTGATGATTATCCATCATAAGCCTGATAGGGTAATAGATCAACTTAGGTATTACCATCAGTGCCCGTGTCTGCTTCGTCATGACATTGACCTCCGACCCTAAGTCAAGGACCACATAGTCTATATCGTACTCTCCAATCTGAGCATTAAGGTGTAGTTCTTTATTTTTCCTTCTCTTCTTATATAGTTGATGTACTGATTTATTCAACAAAGGATCTACCTTTCCTATCTCATATTGTCTGACCAAATTTTGTAGTTCTTGTATGGATTTTTAATCTTTAATCAACTCAATACATGTATACAAGAAACTGACAAGTTTACTCACCTCTTTTCCTTCTCCGGGTGAAGTAGACTGATCAAATTCTAGAGGCATTCCATATTCTCTTACTTCTAGTCGAACCTTTGATGAAGAACCCTGATCTCTTCCGAATTCCTTTCTTTCTTCCTCAAATATCTGCTTCTCTTTCCTTGGGTCAAATTCTTATGTCTTCTATGCAACTTTCCTGACTCTTGATTCTTTTGTATTCTTTCCTTGGATCACTCTGTCTTCTCCTATAACAACACCTCCTCATGTGATAACAGTGACTCTAGGATTTTCTCTGCGAGGTTCTACTTTGATTAGTTGTATTTGTTGATTTCCTCCTTGTTTCTCCTTAAGCTTAGCCAACAATGTTGGACATTCCTCAATAACATGCTCGAATGAATTGTAGTAGATGCAAGTGGTACAAGGTTTCTGACAGTCCCTTGCCAAGTGTCCTGGATGTGTGCAGTTATAACAGATGATTTGTCCTTGACCTCGGCCCATACCTCCTCCTCTTCCTCAGAATCCACCCGAGGGTTGAAGTTTCCTCTCCCACGGGAATTATACTATGCAATGATTCCTTCTTGCTATACTTCACCTTGAATTTTGTATATATCCCTTGATATTTCATGCATGAGATCATAAGCCCTACAATCCATGTCACCGTTTCCTATCGAATTACAGAACATGCAATACAGATTTGTGGGTGTCTGGACATATTTTTGCAGGTAGTAACATTCACTAGGGTGATGTCAATTTCTACATACCTCGCACCAGGGTAGGGTAACTTTCTTCAAAGGGCTTGGAGCTCCAGAGGCCAAGTATTCCTGAAATAAGGGACAATGTTCCTTGTCATGGCCTTCTGATTTGCATCTGATACACCATATTTCTTCTCTTTTATCTTTTCCCTTGTCTTTCTTCATATCTTCAACCTGTAGAGACAAACTAGTCAGTTGACTCAAGATTTGACTCATACTTGAGATGGATTCTCCCATAGGGGTTGATTCTAATTTCATTATGATCTCCAGTGCCTCAACCTGCAAAGTAATCTTTTGTTGCATAAGAGGAACTCTGATGTGTGGCAAGAGGGAAACAATGAACCATTCCTTGTTCTGCTCATCTGGGATATTAAAACTCAAATGGCCCGTCGGGGTCTTAAATCTATGATCAAACTCCCACACAGGTTCAATTGTTCTCTGCTTGATTTCTTTTAGTTCTGTAATGCACTGTGACTCTGATTTAGGTTTCTTTAATTCAACAGTTAGTGCAGTCTTAATGGAATTCAACGATTTAGGTGTAGCTCCTTTGACAAATTTCATGTACCAACTCAGTGCATGATCTCTTAGGGTAGTGCTGAACTGAGCCCGTTTGACAGCTTCATCGATGATGTTCTTAATACTCCACACAACTTCACATAGAAACCAATGCTGATTAGGATATTCAGATCCATCTCCTCTAAAGGTGGGTAACCTCATCTCATCTTCCATAGAGATTCCTAGGTTTCCTGACTAAGTATGTGGTGGACTGCTAATGACAATTCTCTGAGTGTTCTAATGAATTAGGTTACTTTGGTTACTTAATGCTGCTGAAACAACAGGAAGAATAATAATACTTACTTCGATAGTTGGCACAGTTCTTGAAGTTTCTGGCTCTTCTTGGTGAGGTTCCTCTGTCCTAGCAGATTCTGAATGCTCTTCATTTGTGAGATCTGCCTCTTCTCCACTGTAGAACCCTTCGTCTCTGTAGTTCTACTTAAACAGGTTCACGAGGTGAACTTCTTTGAATACTTTCCCACTGCACGTATGTCCAGCCTATGTGTCACTGTCGCTGTCTGAATTTTTGAACATTTAGCTCTTCTGATCTAACCGATTACTATATCTTCAAGATGTTCTTCTCATGCAATTGCATCTTGATCTTCAACTTTAGAAAATGTAAAAATTTTCCTCTAGGTCCCGTAAAGAAATATCTCTCTGCTTCACTATACGATTCCACTCTGTCAACAACAAACTCAATGATATACCCTCCAATGGTGTTATCAAACCAATGATCTTCTGTTCTTGACACAACGTTATCAAATCTCTTGACCTTCTTGATCATCATCGATGTCCAAACCACATGTGGTCTGACTCTGACTTCGAACTGGGTATTTGCTAACCTAGCTAGCCACTCATATAAATCTTGATGGATTCCTCCAAAGAAAATCTCATGTATATCAATAAAGATATATCTTTCCAACCAATCCTTTGTACTAAGATTGGGGTTCTTGTTCTGGGCTTCAACGAAGTCCTTTTCTTGATCTTCTATCCACTTCTGAATCTCTGTCTTCGATGGAAACCACCTTGACATTCCCTCAAGAAGATTTTGGTCCCGGCAATGAACCATTTGTTGGCACAGGGGCAGACCCGGGGTTTAGGCTCCAAGAGTGCACCAACAAGCCCTAACTACTGGCCCTTTCGACAACACCTGCGAGGTAGATGCAATCTCACCTGAAGTAGCTATGAGGGGTTTGCAGGACAGAGATGTCTACAACCAAAGAGAATTCCAAGTGGATCTATTACATGAACAACACAACATATATATATCAAATCCTAGCTCAGATCTACTCCGCACAACTATCTATCAAATCTAACACAATAAAACAATAGCGGTATATAAAATGGTAAAGAACACAACATCAATCACACACAACAAAATATATACGTGGTTCACCCTCTCTCTAGGGATACGTCCACAGAACTGTGCTTTATGATATATTAAGATGGAAGCATACAGTTCTTATCTGAACTCTTAGCTAGCAAATCTTCTCTTCTTCTCTCTCTTTCTCTATCCTCCCTGTGCACCCAACTGCAGGGTTGATCTTCACACCCAAATGAAGATCTTACAATACCAGAAGGCTCTCACAGTCAACACTTCTCTCTCACACAGTAATAGTCACTCAATCATACAATAACAATGAAATCTCAACCAACTTAGCACCAACCCATCCCAAGTCCTTTAGACCTTTATTTATACATTACAATAGCTCTCGGACACCCTTTGGTTAAAACCTAAGTGTCAAAACCCTAGATACCAAAACCCTAGGTGTCTAAAAACCTGAGTCAACTTGACCCATGTTTTCAAGGCTTCACCAACCTGTCTTTCCTTCCTTCATGCGTGGTGCTTCAAAGCATCTGTTGAAATCTTCTTTCGCTTGTTGATTTGTCCCCAATCCCTCTTCCTTTCCGATCTGTCATCCTCGATCTCCTTGTCCAATGACTTTCTTTCTCTTACTTCACTTCATCTTTTTTTCTCTTTTGCTCACTTCGACCTAGTATCAGTCATTGTGTCTTCCATGCAGTTCACATTTTTTCTTTTCTCCCTTAATCTTCGCTTTCTTCCATAACCAAGGGCCAACACCCCCTTAGGGTCACCGAGATTCCCTCCTTGAGGTGACTACTTCACCTCTAAAGTGACGAGAACACCTGCCTAAGGTGATAGTGGGTAGGTTCTCTCTTAGTCATATCCATTTTGGTGGTTGGTTCGGGATTTTCCCAACCTGCAACTTGTGCGATAACATCTTGGCACCGTTTCTAGGGAGGACTTTGAATCCTCTTTCGAGCCCGAACGACACTTTGGTGAGTTATCCAAAATACCTTCCCTAGCTTTCCTAGCAAATCCAACTAAGGGACTTTCCCTTTCCACCTTTGATGAGCTCCTCTTGAAGCTCATATGGAAACTCCACCTTCCAAGAACCCACATTTCCCCTTTTCCCCCTTTCATCCTTTTATGATCCTTGAGCTCATATGGCGACTCCATTGAGGTATTACCCTAAGTAATGGAACCATGGCCTCATGGGACTTACCCTGGGAATTCCATAAGGTTTATCCCTCCTTTGATGTTCAGGATATCTCTCGGTATCCAAATCATTTCTCCCTAGAGTGGAGGGTGAGTTTCCCTAAATTTAATGGCGATCCATCTCTAGAAATCACCCATGTCGTCAATTATATGAAGTACGCTTCAAGCCTAGATGTGCTAATGAACATTTTTATATATTCACTGGAATCAAGTCAAAGGAATTTTCTTGCACACTCATGTAACCTGAAGAGCATCCCTTCTTCTACCAAGCTCATTGAATATTTTCTCAAGTACTATCAACCAACTACCCAAAATTTGCAATATACTTTCCAAGAGCTCGAAGGAGTTCTTTGAAAAGAATGTTTTCCTGTAGATGAGGATGCATAAAATATTTAAGAAGATCTTGATGAAGAAGATTCAAATGAGACATATGATGAAGATCAAGTATCTGCCCTTCCACTTGATAAGGACATTCAAACCTCTGTTTCTCCTACACATCAATAAGAGAACATGATGAATTATAATCCTTTTGAAAACTTTGATGATGCTTTATTCTATGACAATGGAAATGAAGAAAACTGCTAAAAGGATCTCGATGAAGTTTCTCTTGCAGAAGGCCTGAACGAGACATTGTTATCTACTTTCCCTTTTGAAGAAAACAACATTTTCTAGTCTTGTGAATAAGTAATCAACTCCTATGATGCATATGAATTCGTGGGACAACCCTCAGATATAGTTGATGACCACATTGATGATTTCATATAGGCTGGGAGATGTAGATGGGATGTGGGTTGCTTCATCTTTGATAGAGATCCCATTTATGACATTGAGGGTAGCTCTCAAGTAGAGGGGGTTGAAGTGTCATCCTCAGAGGAATGGTATTCATGCGTGTATGATTTATATGTTTGGCAGTCTGATGATGACATGATTATAGATTTATTCGAGGATGACTGGTTGCAACATTTTGAGGATGGTTTTCAGTCATCCCTTGGTACTTGTGATGCATACATTTTTGGGGATACAGATTTGTTGTATGAGGATTCTCACCCACCTTTGTTCTCAATTTTGGAAGAATACCAGGACATGGCCATCTTAGAGCGATCTACAAAGCAAAAATATTTTCATATTGAGGATTGCTACAGGGATTCAAAGATAAAGAGGGCACATTTTTCTCTCCCTAGACCTGAGCCTGTCCCTTACCTCATTTCCTCTTCTCAAGGAAACCATGAGGTCTTCTTGGGATCTCTCATATCTTCTCGGTCTTAAGGAAGCCATGATCATGTTCACGAGGATGGAGATGAACCATCGTCTACATATAGTAGCCATCTTCAGAGATGGATTGATCGAGCTTGTGGCTATCACTTCATGCAAGTTTCCTTGGATGATTAGAGTTGTGGATATTCTTTCTAGTAGGATTTTCTCCCTCCCACCCATCTCCATGAATTTCATTTCATTTCATGATTATATATATTTATTCTCATGATCATTACATGCTTGACTTATCTTTTTTGTTTTAGATAATTGAGCACAATGGGAGATACTTTGATGGGATGATCAACCGGCTGCATTGGTTGTATGACTTCACCTAACACCATCTATCGCCTGATCTTCAGGGCCCCTAGGCCCCCAGGTAAGTAGGTAGGTCATATTGGTTTCCTTTCATTTGAATATTGATTGCTCACATTAGTTTAGATGCATTTCACATTTCATTTTGCTCTACTTTCATATTGATTTCATGCTTAGTTTGGAAATTAAAAAAAAAATGTTAGATTTTTCTTTTCTAGATTAGTTTTCATTTCAATTTTGATGTATATGGACGAAGGGTGATAGAAACACCCTATATTTTATGGTTTCTTGGTTTAGTGTAGGCACAGGTCTACTAGGAGATGCTATGATTCTCATGCACTCTGTGACGAGCACATGTCCCCAAGTAGGAGCTAGATGTTATCCCTATTTTGTGGGATGACTAAGGAGATCATGTCTCGAGGCCTTTAGGTTTTAGATATGGAGTGACAAGAGACCACATGACCAACAATGTCCACTTTCACATACGGAATCCTGATCTATCATCACATTCCGATCCATTTTCAGCGCATCCACCACACGAGCTAGCTTCTGGAAGCCAGATGGGTCTTGCTCCATGCGATGCAAGTCATGTATTGTGTAAGGTAATCACCCTAATATTTAAGGCATTTAAACATGTTGTATTTGAGATATTTTTGTATAGAGCGCATGCTTGGACATTACGATTTTGACCCTGCTTCACCTTGGTGAGTGTCATAGATTTCCTAGTAAGTGGCCAACCTTTGGGGAAGGTTTGTGACCGGGGGTCCCTTGAGGGGTTTTCATACCAATCCCGACCATACTCACCACCTTCCACTCATTACAATCCCATCATATTTGCCTCTTCTAGGCCCTTTGACTTTAGTGACCCAAGAAGGGCATGTACCTCATTTCATGGGAACAAGGGGATGAAGGCCCAGAGGGATTGTTGTTGGCTAAAAATATAAAATCCTAGATATAGACCTTCCATATGCTTCACCCAGGGATCCCCGAGAAAGCAATAAAACAATTCTCTGTAAGAAAAGGGGGACCTACAAAAATAAATGATAATGAATTCTTAAGGGGTTAGTTGGAGGATGGGAGGTCTCATCATGAGCCGACCTATCATGATCATGAGTATTTAGCAGTATGAAATTACCATCATTTGGTCACCAAGCTAGGGTAATGAATCTCAATTACACAACTAAAGGAAAGATGGTCTCATCATGAGCCATCCTTCTCATTTCCGTGAGGTATCTGTGAATGAAATTGTTGTGATCTAGACACCAAGCCAGGAAAGTGGCCTTCAACTTGATCCTTAAAATATGAAAGAAAGAAAGAATGACAAGAAGACGGGCTTGGAAAAAGTGCATCACAAACGAAGGTGCCACACACCCTCTATAAAGGCACCCATAAATGAGATAATATGATCCCTTGTATGTCATGAAACTCATTGACCTATGAAGTCTAAACCCTTTCCATCTCTTCATCCACTACATAACCTTGAAAGGCCATCCTTGGGAGC
Organism: Picea glauca; assembly: GCA_000966675.3. Classification (NCBI taxonomy): domain Eukaryota; kingdom Viridiplantae; phylum Streptophyta; class Pinopsida; order Pinales; family Pinaceae; genus Picea; species Picea glauca. The sequence goes on from JZKD02S2298549.1 coordinate 154,076, forward strand.
ATCCCCTACTTGAGGGTTTTGGTCTACCCTATAGGACCTTTATGTCACCCCTCCCATACTTAAACTTGGTCAATTGTATAGGGTTTTTGAGCATTTGTTTAATTTGATGAGGTAGTTTTGATGCACATGTTTAGGTGCCTTTCTTACTAGATTTGGCTTACACTTGTCATGATGTCTTTGACTTGAGATCTTTGGAGGGCATACCCTTTTGTTTTGTAGGACCTTGCTTGGTGGCTAGTTTTGGGAGAACAAGCCTAGTTTGGGCTTCCATGGGAAAAGGAACCCACAGGTTGGATGTTGTAGGCCCGCACAATGGATCATAGAGACATGAATTTGGAGGTTTACATGGAATCATGGAGGATATTATCCAACCCCTAGTACCCAAACGACTTTCCTAGAAGAGAAAAAATGTCATATTTTGACGGTTGACATCAGGCTTGAGGGGGATTGGTGGTGATGGATCCATTTCACATTGAAACTTGTCATATTTTAACTGGAGGAGACATGGATTGACCCTATCATATGATGAGGAGGCTCAAGGAGCCCCAATGACCTCCTTTTTCCTCTCCAACGACTTGCTCAAGTAGTCAAAACACCCCCTAAAGGGGTGATGTCATCTCATTTTTAGGGTTTCTATTGTGTTAAAGTGAAAATTAAATATTATTAATTGATGCAAGGGGTAAGATAAGGGTGGTTGACCCATCATATTATTTTTTACCCTTTCTAAGTGGACAAACTATGTTTTAAGAATTTTTTTATAAATAGAGATCATGTGAATCTCATTTCATAACACATCTCTCCCATTGTGAGAGGTACTTGGAACACACCCCCTAAAGGGGTGATGTCATCTCATTTTTAGGGTTTCTATTGTGTTAAAGTGAAGATTAAATATTATTAATTGATGCAAGGGGTAAGATAAGGGTGGTTGACCCCTCATCTTATGTTTTACCCTTTCTAAGTGGACAAACTATGTTTTAAGACTTTTGTATAAATAGAGATCATGTGAATCTCATTTCATAACATATCTCTCCCATTGTGAGAGGTACTTGGCTGAAATTTTCGCCCTATTTGGGTAATATCTATATCTTATGATGTTCATTATTATTTCTCTTTACTATTGGATGGATGGCCAATCTGTTAACTCTCTTGGAGGATTATTTTCTTACTTATGGTGGAATTTGCTTTGTGAATTAGGGTTTCATCTTGTTAATGCTTCAACTTGGTAAGGGTTTCATGGTTATTGCCATCTTTTATTGGTTGTAATATTATTGTGATGATATATTTGGGAGTATAAGGGCATACACCCCCTTCCAATTCCATTTTTATTGTTTGGAATAATCTATTGTGCAAAGCATACCAGGAGGAGTAAAAGGGGTTACACCCTCCTAGGTTTTCCTTGTTGGTTAGGGTTTTCCTTGGGGAGTAAAATGGTTTACATCCACAAAGAAGTAACTCATAATTTTTTTTTGATAAAGAGACTCCATTTACCTAATGGTTAGAGGCACTAGTACAATTTCATTGGAGAAATAAATCTTGCATTGGTAAACGTGAAATTTTGGAATTCTGAGATTGTCTAAACTGGAAAGTGATCTTTGTGCCTAAGGAACCTTTGAGCCACTAGGGATTTTTTTTTTATCCAAGTATTTATTTCTTCTATTACAACTTAAATCTATAGCCATTAGGGATGCAAAAACCCTAAAACAAATCTCTTAATAACTGACAAACCAACCGTCAGAAGTTGGTAAAATCCGCCCCTATAATCTACTAGTCTCAACGCACTTTTTGGGTGGATTGTTGGCAAGTTTTGGTGGTTGACTTATTTTATGTAATAATTTTTTTGTTACAGCCATAAGGCTGAAAATTATCACTACAGTAACTTGTTTATGACAACCTTACTTTTATGCTAAAGTCTTGCTCTTTCATTCTTGAGTTAAACTAGTCTTTACTAGCTTGTCTCTTGCTTATTCAACTAGAATTTTAGCACTTTTTTTGTAGCTCTTATTACTCTTTACATGTTGATATATGTTATTTTTTATTGCTTCAATTAGGGAAAACAAGATTAACTTGATTTTCCACTTAATATACTATATGCAAACTTGGATTTTCTTGTGTCTCAGGCATGTACTATCTCTTCGCAGGTCACTCAAGGCTTTAAAAATCTCAAAAAACCCTCAAGACACATCACCAAGTTCCATTTTCCATCTAGAAACTTGACTTTTAGTGGCATCCCTTCATACATCACACTTTCCACCTCCTTCCCCCTTAGGGTCACCGAGATTCTCCCCTTGAGGTGACTACTTCACTTCTAAAGTGACAGGAACACCTGCCTAAGGTGATAGTGGGTAGGTTCTCTCTTAGTTGTCTCCATTTTGGTGGTTGGGTCGGGATTTTCCCAACCTACAGCTTGTGCGATAACATATACAAAACATAAATCAAAATTTTAAAATTCTTCAAAAAGTCGCGAGTACTCTTCTTGCATGGAATCTTCATGATTTCAAGTAACATCTTCAGGACTGTAGTAGATCCACTGAAATTTACCAGTTCTATGACTCAATTTCATAGGATTTTTACTTTTTTGTCCAATATGCACACTGACTGGAACTGAAATTCTCATTCTGGCTCCACCTGAATCAAATTCCAATCAATAACATAGTTAGGATCATGTGCACACTTTTTCAAAAAAGAGACATGATATACATTGTGCACATTCATGGAAGTAGGAAATTATATCATGTATGCAACTGGCCCTATTCAATCCAATATTTCAAATGAACCACATAATCTAGTTGCTAGCTTTGTACAACTGCCCAACTTCAATGAGATCTTCTTGGGATTCACTTTCAAAAGCACATGCTCTCACACATTAAATTCTCTAGTCATCTTGTTCTTATCTACATAACTGTTCTTTTTATCTTTTTCTTCCTTCAAATTATGCTAGTCTTAACCATCTGGTCTTCCATATCCTTGAGCAATTCTGGCCTAAGTACTACTTTTTTTTTGTGTGTTTTCCTAACTCACTGGATTATTTCATTTTCTACCATACAAAGATTCAAATGGGCTCATCTACAATGAAGTTTGATACCCATTATTACAGGTAAAATCAACCAAATGCAGGTAATCTTCCCACTTAGATGACCTATCCATCACATACATTCTCAACATGTCCTCAATCACTTGATTGACTCATTATGTCTGCCCATCTGAATGTGGATGATATGTTGTGCTAAAGTTCATAGTTGTACCAAATCTTTTAAATAATCTTCTCCATAAATTTGAAGTAAACTTTATTTTTATCTGAAACAATTGTGTTAGGTATCCCATGCAACCTAACAATTTCCATCATGTAAATTTATGCAATATTAGCTGTTGTATGAGTCGTTTTTGCAGGAAAAAAATGAACAACCTTTTTCAATCTATCAACCACTACCATTATTGAATCATGTTGCCTTGTTGTCCTGGGAAATTTCGTGATAAAATCAATGGCTAACACTTCCCATTTATTCTCTAGAATCGACAATGGCTATAGAAAATCCATTGGGTGTTTATGCTCATCTTTTACTCTCTGACATTCCATACATCTGACAATGCAATCAATAACATCTTTCTTCATTCATGACAAAAAGAATTGGCTTCTTATCATTGCAATTTGTTTTTGGTAACCAGATGTCCGACATATGGAACATTATGCATCTTTTTTAATACCAAATTCCTATGTTCTCTGAAACTAGAAACATAAATTATATTCTTATGCATAAGTAATCCATATTCCTTAATATCATACTCTTTAATTTTTTGTTGTACATTTTCTTGTTGTAAGATTTCTTTTACTTGTAGGTAATGTTGATTTGTAATAGCAACATCTAAGATCTTTCTCTTCAAATCTGATTGATGCATACCAATTGCTATAGCATGCATGAGATGTACTCTTCTGTTGAGTGCACCAACAACTTTATTTTCTTTTTCTTTGATATGTTTGATGTCAAAGTCATACTCACTTAAAAATTACAACCATCTTTTATGCCCAACATTCAAATTTGGTTGTTCAAAAAGATATTTCAGACCACTATGGTATGTCCTTAATTCAAATCTCTTTCCCATGAGATAATGCCTCCACATCTTCAATGCATAAATTATGGAAACAAGCTCCAAATCATGTGTGGAATAATTCCTCTCATGTTCTTTAAGATTTCTGGACTCATAACTAATGACATATCTATTTTTAGTGAGGACTCCACCAAGTCCTTCCTTGCATGCATCTGTACATACCACACAATTCTCATTTGGGTCAACAATTTTTAAAATAGGTGCACTAGTGAGTAATTATTTCAACAAATTGAAATTTTCTTCACACTTTGTTGTCCATTCAAACTTAATTGTCTTCTTTTGTAAAGAAGTGTTGGGATGAACAATATTAGAGAACCCTATAATAATTCTTCTGTAATATCCAACTAATCCCATGAAATATATGATTTTTGAAACATTCATGGGTGTTGGCCATCCTCTAATGGCTTCAATGTTCTCTGGATCCAATGCTATATCTTCCTCTGAAATAATGTGTCCCAAATACTGGATTTTTTCTTGGTAAAAATAACACTTACTAAGATTGGAATAGATTTGATGTTCCCTCAACACTGGCAACACCAACCTCAAGTGATGTTCATGCTCTTCCTATGACTTATAATAGATAAGTATGTCATCCAAGAACACAATGACAAACTTATCCAAATAATTTTTGAATATGTCATTCATTAAGCACACAAATATAGTTGGTGCATTGGTTAGTCTAAATGACACCACTGCAAATTCATAATGTCCATACCTGGTTCTAAAGGTTGTCTTACTGATGTCTTCTTCCTTGATTCTTACTTGGTGGTAGCCTTATCTCAAGTCTATCTTTGAAAATATATTTTCTCCTCTTAGCTTATCAAAGAGGTCATCAATTCTGGGTAGAGGGTATTTGTTATTCACAATAGATTTATTCAACTGTCCTATGTCAACACACAGTCTCAATGTTCCATTCTTCTTTTTGAAAAAGAGTATTGGTTCTCCCCAAGGTGAAACAATTGGATGTATGTACCATTCTTCAACAACTCTTTCAGTTGCATTTGTAATTCCGTTAATTTCAGTTTACTCATTATGTAAGGTGTTTTTGATATCGGGGTGACTCATGGTACTAAATCAATAGAGAAATCTATTTTCCTCTTTGTCGATAATTCTGGTATTTCTTGGAATACATCTTCAAACTCTTGCAATACTGAAAAATATTTAAGTCTTGACCCTTTTGTCTTTTTTGGCTCCTCCACATGAGTTGCATACAATTGGCATCCTTTTCTGAAACATCTCTTCAGCTGTAAGACTAAAATTTCCCTTATAGAAATGGGTCTTGGAATTCCTTTCACAGTGCAATGTTTTCCTTCTTTATCAAGACATGTAAATGTCTTGTTATGAAAATCTAGGACAAAATGGTGCTTGTCCAACCAATCCATTCCAATTAGGATATCATAAGATCCTAAATCTATGATATTTAGGTCAACATTAGTATTGACTCCATTAATACTTATTGGGAAACCTATGACCATCTCGATGAGGACAATATTTGTACATGTGATCTTCTTTGCATCCCCAACATTTGATTGGTGGTCTTCCCCTTTTTCCCAAGGAGTCTTCTCTCTTGGATTCATTCTTAGTAGAATGATCTTGCTGATTTGTATTAGGATTGTTTATGTTGAAAGGAAGTATGAATACCTTCCTCATATGATCAAATTTCTACTTCTTCTTATCCTTCCAAGATTTCTCCAAGGATTCTCTACCCTTGCCTTGATCATACATGTACTTATCCTTCATGATGGTCTCTGTCAAAGTCTTAGGTTCATCATACTAAATTTTCTATTTACAGAAGGATGAAAATCCACTCAAAGAACTTTGTATATTCAACTTCTCATCCTTGATAAACCCCACATACTTAAACAATCCCAAGAACTTATTTTCATATTCTACCATGGTCATGCTTCCCAATTGGAGTTCAAAGAAATCTTGCATCTCATTGTCATAGAAGTGCTCTGAAAGATACTTCTTATGAAAATATTGCTTGAAATGATTTAGAGTGATCTTGTTCACATTAATGTGCTCAAATTGCTTCAGTGGATCCCACCACATAGAAACTTTTCCATGCAAATGATATGTGGCAATTCTAGCTTCTAGGTTAGATGAGTAGTTGTGCAACTGAAAGTACTTCCTGATTCCTAGCAACTAGGATTCAACATCATCTTTCCTTTCTCTTTCACCATCAAAGGATGGTGGCTTAAAATTCCTCAACGCTCCTTGCAAAATATCCAATTCATGTCTTCTTCTTTGGTGCATGACAGGAGATACCTCTAGACTACTTATGGAGTCCTCAAATGCATAAAATTTCCTTGTCAAGTAAGGAGGTGAGTGATGTCTATGAGTTCTACTGGAACTTCTTGAATGACTAGTTCTTCTATAGTTATCTCTTCTTTCATGATATATTCCCTCTTCCTCCTGCCTTGATTCTGATCCATTATTTTCTTGTCTATGCAACTGATTTAGGATTTGCATCATCTGAGCATTTACTTGATTTTGTTCTATCATCATATTCTCATTGTATTCTTTGTAACTCTACACTTCAACTCTCATACTTCTCACAATCTCTATTAATGTTTCTTGTTCCCCTCTGCTCCTGCGCCCACTTGATTATGTATTTGCATTACCAACACTGATATTTTAACCTTTGGTTTCTTTTTCTTGAACTGATATGTTTATATCCCCTAATTCTAGAAAATGTGCAAGCAACCATTTTTGTTAAAATTATGCATATTATATATATAAAAATATTGCCACTGGTCTTTTTTTGCTCAACTCGTGAAGAAATATATCATCATTCTCCAAATTATAATAATCCCAGATTATTCTCCATCAAAACATATTTACAATGAATATACTCATTTCCCAATCCGATCTCTTAGCTGGAAGTTATGGCTTCCTGAAAAAACCATTTTCACCCCATTTATGCATTTTCTCCACTGATGTAATTTTATTGAAAGGCCAATTTTTGTTACTTGTAGAAGAAAATATGTTAGGAAAAAGGGAAACTTTTGTATGATACATAGATAATAATAATGACAAGGAATTCATAAAAACTCTTATATTTTCAATGTGATGCTCTAGTAAAAAAATGCAACAATATGGAAATAACAACTATCTTTTTTCACCCCTCTTTCCATACTCATAATTTTTAGTAAAATTGGCTATCTGATAATCAATGTACTTTTGGAAAAAATTCAGAAAACAAAAGTTGTTTTTCTTGAATATTATATAAAAAATTGTGTACATAAAATTTTCCAGTTTTGTGATCTAGGGTCACTTTTCGTCCTCTAAAAATCTTAAAAATCCCCCAAAAGTGGCCCATCATAGTGGATTTTGGCTTATTTCTATATCTCCATTCCAATCCCCATAGGATTTATTCAGTTCCTTCATGGGTTATTTCCATGTCTGCTCTATAGACCCTTCCCAAGAGTTTCAACTTAATCTAGATCTTTGACAATGACGTGGAGCAAGATCTTTAAAAACCACTATTTTGCAATTTCTGACAAATCCAAGATGAATTGGACAAGGGCCCTCTCATGAAATTTTGTATATCTCCTCTCAATTGATAAAACACATAATATTCATATTAATATGATTTAATATGTTCTAGTTATGGCCAAACTTAGAAAAATGGCTCAAGACTTAGTTTTTGTTTTTTGAAACTTATGAATATTTTTGTCTATGTGGCAGTCTACACCATCGATGATCGACCATATTTTAACTAACTTGACAACTATGCTAACATGACATGACATGTGGATGCTGACCTTGCATGGCATGTCATCCTGAGGCATCGACTAGGCTAACGTGGAATGGCACGTGGATGTTAATGTGGCATGAAACATCATCACCCTATTTTATCCATTGACCATCGAAAATTTCTCTTGGTATATTTTGAACTTTGCACTTAATCTGTCGATGCTCGATCATCAGTCATTAGTGATTAGATATTACCTTTGGTTGCATGAAACTTTCACCAAATTTCATCGATCCTCGATCATCGACCATCGACCATCAAAGATTTCTCTTAGTGAAATTCAACACTTCTCCAAAACTAGTCGATCCCCAACCATCGACCATCAACGATCAAATATGTCTTTTGGATGAACTTCAACACTTCACCAAACTCATCGATCCCCGACCATCGATAATCAATGATCAAATATTTATTTTGGTTGAACTTCAACACTTTACCAAACTCACCGATCCTTGACGATTGGTCATTGCCAATAGAATATGTCTTTTGGTCAAACTTCAACACTTCACCAAAACTTGTCGATCCCTGATCATCGACCATTGATAATCTCCATTGGTGAACTCAACACTTAGACAATTTCGACCAAAACCCAAGTGAATCTAGGCTGTTGATCTCCTGGCCAAGATGATCTTGACTGTTGATTTTCTTCGACTTCCCAAATGACAAAAAATGAATATGGACCGCCGATCTTCCTCATTTTACCAACTGCCGAAATAAATCTCGACCATCGATCTGGTAACTTTGCCAAACTTTGAAAACATTAGAATTTTTAATTTTTTCAAGGAGGAATACGGGTCGTTGATCTGGAGATTGAACACGACCTCAATCGTCGATTCTCCAAAATTTTCCCTACGCTACAACAACCATTAAAACTTCAAATTTTTCGAGAGTCAAATTCGATTCTTGAATCATGTAACTCAGATCTGCTCACAAATGTGGGGATTTTCTCTTTAATTTTTTATTTTTATTTTTCCCAAATTCATACAAATCGAATATGTAACTGCGAATCTACCAAATTCACACTCGTCCTGGCCCATACTAGTCCGATGTTTCAACCAAAAGATCTAATACCACTCTATAACATACACAACCAACAACAGATTGGCCATGCTATTTCAAAACGCGTTTCGAGAACCAATTTAAAATTTTGATAATAATTAATTAATAAAGAAGCACAAAGTACCACATGAAATAATCAAGATTCATGCTACAACATAAAATACATGCATAATATGCCATGCACAAAAATAACCAACAAGCAGGCACATTATAAATACAAATATCAGAGATAATAATTAAAACACAACATAAATAAAATTCAAGCAAAGGAAACCATGATAGATATCACTTATCAACTAGCTACAGACCAATAAATAAAACCAATAACCAACTAGCTACAGACCAAGGACGTTTTTCCCAACCTTAGATGATGCTTCACATTCACTCTCAACAATAGTGTCACCCCCGAGCCAAGGCTATGAATTCAGAAGGACGGGTTCTAGAGCAACACTCAACTTCCCAAGCTAGTCAACACTCAAGCTCTTACAGGTTTCTAATAACCACATAACAATCCAAAGTACACCAACTCTCTTCTCCCCATCCTACATCACCCAAAGACAATGAACCCCCTTCACTACCATGCAATCCCTCATATTGTCGACTTCTTTCCAGGGCTCCAGTGCATCTCGTCAAGAATTTCCATGTTGGGACTCTCAGGATTAGCAACTATGATCGAGGTTTAACACTTGTCAATGCGTTTCATGCATACATGCACTAATTCATGGCTGGAATACACCAACAATCACTACAACCAACCAACAATGGCTTATTTCCCAACAATTCATTTTTCCTTCCTAAGCCAAGATCAAGAATGAATGAGGAATAATGAATGAAAAATAAAATGAAGAGTGAACCCCCAAACAACCCATAAGGGGTGTTTATGTAATTATATGAAATCAAGAACCACATGGCTTGCCCCCCAAGAAGGTCATGTAACCACTTTTCTCAATTAAAACCAAGATGGGTAAATAAACTATAATAAAAATACTTATCCCCTTTAGCCCCTTCTCTTGTGGAATCATAGCCCCCTATAACTCTTTTCCTTATCCGTCTGACAACGAACAATTCATTTTATTATTAATAATGATAAAATCATTACATTTCCTAGAAACTCCGACCTTTCATAAAGTAAACAAAATACATTATTTAATCCAAGGACTCAAAATCAGGGTATTACACGAAGACAACTAAGGAGGGAGAATTTCTTGATGCTATCTTATTTTATGTAAAGGGAGTAACAAGGTATTTAATTGATATTTATTAGTTCCTATAGCATGGTAGGGAACCTAAACGGATAATAGTTGAATATAGTAAAAACTTAGTGAATAGAGTAGCAAGGTTCAAGCGCATTTAGAGAGTCTTCTATAAAACTTGATAGAATTTTGAGGAGATGTGTAACACCAATTAACAAATAAAAATTAATAGAGGAAGAACATTACAAACCTACTAGTAGACATTTTTTAATCGCTAGGATAGCCCAAAAATATTATGTTAGCTCATGGTGGTCAACCATATTTTAGGATTACTTCAATTTCATGAGAAGATGTAACTAGTGCCAAAAGAAAGAATTATACTAAACCCTGATAGATATTTTTGTGAATTCAGTCCTATCCTTCCCATGTAAAAACTTGAGTACTCAAGAATGAATGTTTTTCTCCCCCATTGTTCTAATTACAAGGAAACGAACAAGCTAATTTTTGGTGGCCAAAGACTTCTTTACCAAGTGGGTTGAAGTAAGGTTTTCCAGACTACTAGAATCATTTTGTAGTAAAATTCTACATGTTCTACTACAATACACAATTGTAGTGTCACTTTTAGCATTCTAGTGTAGTGTAAATTTTTGGGGTAAAAAAATGTTTGGACAATATTAAAAACAATGCAATAAGAGGTGTCTTGTTTTACGTCACTCCATTCCTTTTGAGCGCCTCATTTTGACTCCATTCCTTTTCAACGTCTCATTTTCCAATGCATGTTCTTTCCAATGTCATAGTAGTAATGAAATATGAGTAACAAATATACTTTTGGCATCGTGCATGCATTGTGTTATGTCGTAGTTTCCTAAAAAAAAACCCCAACTTTTAGTGTCATGTTTGCGTCAATAATGAGTCAACCGGGTGGTTTTTTTTTTCATTATGTCATAATAATTATTAATTATATTTTTTATTAATTTAATGATTATTGAATATTTAATTATTGTTATTTATTTAATAATTATAATATTGTTTTAACTTTTTTGTGATCATTATTTTTTAATATTATAATATTTATGAGATTGATGGTTAGTATGGATCTATTTTATAGTATATTAATCATGAGAGCAAAAACTTTGTATATATAAATGCAATTATGAAATTTTACTACAGTATTATTAGTCAATTTTGAGAGGAAAAAATGTCTATATAAAAGAAATTGTGAAAATTTACAACATTAACATTTAATTGATTTCACACCACGGAAACAAAAAACCGCGTGTGTGTGAGTAACCATGCATGAGAAATCCCAAGAAACTTCACTATTGTTGATGGGTGGTAAACAGGGTAAACTACTAGCCTTAATTATGGATCCCAACCTTCAGAGGATCAAGAGTGAAACCCATGACCTCTCCTACTTTGGGGAAGAGATCTCACATCTATCCCATAACTGCTTGATCAAAACCTCGAGGCTAAAATACCATGTATAAATCAATGCAATGATGAATTTTAAATTGAATCATATAATAACAATGCAATTTTTTTTTGCTTGTAAATAAGTGGTGCACTGCCACCACAAGGAAATGTCGACTTGTATACAACATAGCATGAAAATATTTAAACATATAAGACAAGTTAAGATGATTCTATTAATGTCTAACTATTGACCAAAAATAGGTCAAATGAACTACTATGAGTACACCATTATGGGATACAAAGTGGGAGCACAAAGGCTACTCCTATAAAATCATATAAAACCATGATAAAAGAAGATATAAACTATGCTAAATAAGATTTATAGTCTAATTTCATGAAATGAAAAAGTAGAGAATCCAAAAATAAAACCTCTAGTGAGGGAGGGGGGATGATGTCTTTCCTGAGGGGTGGTGATCAATTGCCCCTAGAGATTTTTCTCTTAACATTTGAGACCAAAAAGAAGAAATGAAGTGAATTTGACATCAAAAGTTGATTAAACTATTCTCAGTTCCCTCCTCATCTTGTGAACCCTCCTCATCCTCACTTTGTAAAAACATAATAAAAGAACATGAGTAATAATGAAATAAAAAATTACTAACTATTAAAGTTGTAATAAAAAACATATAAGTTAAAAAGTAATACCTTTTGATTCCTCCGAATCACTTTGTCGTTATTAGTATGAAAGAATATAATATTATTCTGATTAATGAAATATAAAAGATAAAGGGATAGAAACATGAGTGACTAAAAATAATACCAATTCAAACATAATTCACTTAATATGATGTATGTATTATTTAATCTTCCGACCACTCCCTCCCTCGTGATAATGTTAAAAATTTCTTGAATATGGAAAATTTTCTACTTCCAAAATTTGAAACCTCTCCTTTTTCTTCAACTTGTACATCATCATTCTCAAAAGCCTCTTCTTTGTCTTATCTTAAGACACACTTTTGTCTCTATTCACAATCATCTATGTTCTTTGCGCTCAAACATTAGTATGGATGCCATAGATTGAATAAGTACCATGGAAAATGTAATATATTGGATTTAGTTCCACTCTAAATTTCATTGAAAAAAACATGATAAATTGTACCATGGATAACATACTCAAAGTTACTACATTTGAGAATCAACTTCAAATCAACTTGAGAAGTTTTTTTTAAACTCTTTAGCAATGGTTTTTTTTTTTTTTTTTTAAGTAATTTTTGCAACACAAAACAAAATACAGTAAATAACAGTTACAATTATAAATCCAACTCTTCATAAAATAAATGCATACTTTTCAATATTATATAACAATCATAAAGTGTGTAACTACAACTTACTTGGGACTTTTTGTTGGTGTCATTATTGATCTTTGTATCTTTACCTTTTCTTTTATGATCTTTTTTATCTCTTTCTTTGTGTCTAGCATCATCAATTGGTATTCCCTCTCCACTAGAAGCCATAGGATTTGTAGATCTATTTCAACAATATGTTGTTAAGGCAAGTGCATAAAATCCATGGAATAAAATATACATAATTTGATATGAATATTAAAACACACAAGTATAACTTCAACACAAATAAATATGCTTTATTCAACAAAAGGTAACGAAAGTCACCACATTCAACCAAACACAATCAAAGTAAACTAGACTTTGGTGTAAAGATTCAAGTTGATGTAATCACATCCTCCTTTGATTCGATAGTAACATTGTTTATGGTTTATGGTATCGTGTCTTGTCTAACCACTCCTATCTATTGTTTTTACCCATGCGAGTTATTAACACTATTAATATAGTGGCATATCCTTATGTCACAATTCATTCCATATTAATAAATATCACATAGAAAATAATATGCCAAGTTAGCTACTATTGGACCAATGGTTGTGATTATCCAAGTTAATTACCATTGGATTATTGTGCCTATAATGGAATTCATTAAGATGCCTATTATGGATTCAGATTTGACCACTAATCTATGAAATATATTTTTATCCATTAAGAGGTTCTCATGCCACCAATGATGGAAAATAATGTACAAGAAAAACACAAAAATATAACATCAAATGACATACATGTAATATTATAATATTATGTGGTATGTACATCTTCTAACATAATTATCAAGGAAGAATAATATATATCCACCTCAAAATGAAACTAGAGAGAGGTAAGCAAGGTTACGAGAACAAGTTGCATTGAGTCTTGTCTGAACTATTTTGCATTGCATTATTAGAAAGCTAACTACCATTGGATTATTGTGCCTATAATGGAATTCATTAAAATGCCTATAATGGATTTAGATTTGACCACTAATTTATGAGATATTTTTTATCCATTAAGAGTTTCTCATGCCAACAATGATGGAAAATAATGTATAAGAAAAATACAAAAATATAACATCAAAAGGAATACATGTAATACTATAATATTTGATGGTATGTACATCTTCTAACATAATTACAAATGAAGAATATCATATATCCACCTCAAAATGTAGTCAAAGAGAGGTTATAGCTAAGATAAATTAGCATTGGATGAATGATAGTGATTATTCAAGCTAACTATTATTGGACATTTGCGCATATTAGTTAGTAGGCACAATAATATTGCATGAGACCTTTGTCCCCTAGTTTCTTGAACTCTTCCATAGTTATCATGTTTATGAAAGTGGCGTACATTAAATATAAGTGATTGATGCTACAACGAAGAAAGAAATATAGGTCACCATCGTTGCAAACCACTTCTCTTTAAATGATCATAAATGCACAATAAATGAAATTCTATATCAAAATAGGGTTGGATACTTTACCATGATTACAAAATCCACCATAAATAAGAAAGTCTATCCCAAAATCCATTCATATAAATAACACAATAGTATAAGATTCATTCACTTTCACAATGTCCAAAATATAATAGAGTCCATAATAATTTCCCTTACATGAGTGAGAATGACAATAAATGATGAATCAAGTGAGGGGAATATATGGTATTTTTTCCATTATACAATTGGGTAATGTGTGGTATATTGGCAGTTGACATGGGGGCATGCCAAGGTGGATTCATAATACCAACCACCATYATTAGTATTGGACTAACTTGGAGGTCAACGATCCATGTGTGGGGTGCCTTTTAAGACTAATATGGTCCCTTTTATATTTAAAAAACCTTCATTAATTATGTTAAACCCTTCAAGATATGGAACATGAGTATCCATGATTCCTTGACCTTGATATTTTATTCACTTTACCATTGGAATTGAATCTCAAACAATTACGTTATCTATTGAGATGTAACAAAATAAATGTCTACAAAGTGGATTTAGGAAAACCTAACACTTTTAAAATTAAACATTAATATACTATATTGATCCAAGTGGATATCGGTGGCCACCCACCTTTTCCAACTAGCTCAAAACAATTTTCTGGCAATTTTGGTAATTTATTGTTTTTAATAGTTTTTAACTTCCGGGGCCATTTTGAGGGCCTAAATGAAGGTTTTTTGGGATCAATATTCTCAATGATAGACAAAGGCTCTGATTGAGCCCCCTAAATGAATCTCTTCGACGATACCTTTCCAACGAGCTATTGTGCGCCCCAAAGGAAGATCGTATGCCAAAGTTACGTCCCCGGGAAGTTGATACATCAAACTACCCAAAACGGGGTCCACAAAACTGTTGGCTTTTCATCTTTCGGGGTTAGGGTTTTGGATTTTCTTTATGATAAAAATGCCCTTAGAGCCTCATTGTAAAATCATCTTCTTGCAAATGCGAGTAGCGGACACATCTCTTCTCAGAGATAAGTTTCCACCATTCTAGCGAGTCTTTCACTCTGTATTTTTACAGTCTTTGTACATTTTCGCTCATTAATAGAAAATTGTGTATTACTGTATCTCTGTGTTTATGGTTGCATCTCTAATACATTTATGTTATATTATTGGATATCTGAGATATCTTTGTACATTGCTTTATTATATCTCCGCTCTCATTTCGTGCCGAAAATAATCCGGATCAGTGGTATTAGAGCACGCTGCTCTTGATCATTTTTTCAGTGCATGTCCCCGACGAGGTACGAGTATAGAAAGTTGGGTCTCAATCTTTTCTCTCTTGAAGACAATCACTCTCACACGCCCAAGAAACCCTCTATGGAGGAAGAACAAAAAAATGATGGAGCAGACAATTCTATCAATTTGTTGCTTGAGCAAACTCTCATGCGATAGAGGGACGAAATGATGGAGAATTTTTCCCACATCCTTCAACGCCTTCCGATAGAAACATGCACATCTTCATCAAACAACCACTTTGGAAGCACCTCTCCTTTCAAGATACAAGTTGATTTTGATATTCCCATATTTGAAGGTCAGATAGATGCGGAGGCCCTAGACAAATGGTTAAATATGTTAGAAGCTTATTTCTCTGTTCATAATTTTTCCGACAGGGAAAATATCACCTTCACACTCAAATATCTCCCCCATGTCAAACATTGGTGGGAAACTTACTGGGAGAAAAGTTCCACAGAGGATTCTGGAATATATGGGCCCGAGGCCACTTGGGATTTTTTTGTGGATGCGACAAAGGAACAATATTACCTTGTTGAAAACTATGAGAACCAATACATGAGATGGACCACACTGCGGCAAGAGAGGGGCCAAGCAGTTCCAGAGTTAACCAATACCTTCAATACCTTGCACACCAAGCTAGGTATCAAAGACTTTGAACGACATTTGGTTTTGAAATACCATGGGGCTCTACACAGATACATCCAAACTGAAATGGATTTTGTGGACATCTCATCACTCGGTGCTGCTTATTGATATGCTGTTAAAATCTAGTAGAAATTTAAGCACCAGAACAAACGAGAGTTTGGGTCTGCAAATATGCAACAACCAAAGTATGATAAAGACGACCCTAACAAATAGTCTCCCAAAAACCAGTTCAAGCCACAGGAAAAGAAGGGTCATGGGAAGACAAAGAAGGACACCAAAAAATGGTGCGATTTCCACAAAATCCCCTGGCACAACACCGAGGAATGTCGCTCAAAAAATTCATTGGTGGTCGAGATCAAAGACAAGGAGCTGAACCCTGATTGAGAATCTGATTATGAAAATATTGGTAAAAGACAGATCATCGACAAAGACCCCACTACTATTGTCACGATCGCAACAATTCAACCAGAAGAACCAACAGATCCTGAAGAGGGGGAGCACCTTTTTAATTCATAGATGTGGGTGAAGGGGACCCCACTGCATTTTATTCTTTATATCAGAAGCCATAAGAACCTCATCTCAGCAGAGGTCATCAACCAGTTGGGATTGTCGACAACACCACACCCACAACCATACAAATTCGGGTGGCTTCGCCAAGGACTAGATCTTCATGTCAGCCAACAATGTTGATTGTCACATGGCATCCAACCCTTCAAGGATGAGGTATTATGTGATGTTTCCCCACTGGATGTCTGTGATGTTCTCTTGGGCCAACCATATATGTGGAAGCGCCATGTTGTTTATGAGTCTCGACTTCGCAGTGTCATTATTTCTCTGGGGGGTCATCTCTACAGAATACTAGAGGTAGTTCCGACTATTGTTCCACCTAAACAGTGCCACAAGGCAGTATCTCATACTACAAAATTCAGCTTCTTCACAATCTGTTCAAAAGGTGAACAAAAGGATACTGCAACCACTACATCCTCGGCCCAAGCACCTTCTATCCAACAGAAGTGGGTTGAAAAGATTGCAACAAAGTGTAAATATTCCTTCTGCACACAAGCATCTCATGTAGCCAGAATGGTTAAAAAGTTCCAACCCTTCCAGCCACATGTTCGTGACAACCTTCAACAAGCTAAGCAGCACAACTTCTCCAACAAGGAAACAACTCATCAAGATGCAGATTCAACAAACGCTTTTCTCTCTCCCCCGGGCACTCAACACAATGGATACCATTGCTTCCTAAGGAGGGAGGATTGATCCAGGTGGATATCAGTGGCCACCCACCTTTTCCAACTGGCTCAAAACAATTTTCTGGCAATTTTGGTAATTTACTATTATTAGCAATTTTTAACTTCCGGGGCTATTTTGAGGGCCTAAATGAAGGTTTTTTGGGATCAAGCTTCTCAATGATAGAGAAAGGCTCTAATTCCCCCCCCTAAATTAATCTCCTCAATGATACCTTTCCAATGAGCTATCGTGTGCCCTAAACGAAGATCGTATGCCAAAGTTACGCCCATGGGAAGTTGATACACCAAACTACCCAAAACGGGGTCCACAAAATTGTTTTCTTTTCATCTTCCAGGGTTGGGGTTTTGTATTTTATTTATGATAAAAAGGCCTTTAGAGCCTCATTGTAAAATCATCTTCTTGCGAATGCGAGTAGCGTACACATCTCTTCTCAGAGATAAGCTGCCACCATTCTAGCAAGTCTTTCACTCTGTATTTTTACAATCTTTGTACATGTTCTGTCATATTACTGGATATCCGAGATATCTCTGTACATTTCTTTATTATATCTCCACTCTCATTTTGTGCTGAAAATAATCTGGATCATATATATAACACTGCTTCTTGGCTAGAATTTTAGAAGAGGGAGAACAAGAGAGGAAGAGAAAAGGAAGAGGGGGAGAGGGAGAGGGAGAATAAAAATAAGAGGGGGAAGAAAAGGAGGAAGGGGGAGAGGAGGGGGGAATAAAAATAGGAAGAGGGAGGAGGTGAATGAGGGATAAGATAAATTAGAAAAGGAAGAGGGGGAAGAGGGAGAGGGAGAATAAGAAGAGGGGAGAAGAAAACGAGGAAGAGGGAAAGGAGGGGGTGTTGACCCATTTTTGGAAAAAAACATAATCTAATAACAAAGTGTTGTGATTACTACTAGATATGATACCCCTCTTATTAAAATTTCCTAGCTTGACCTTATTCCTGCACAATCTTGGATAGTTGACAGATGAGGAGGGGATCACATCCCTCATGACATCTGGATTTATGAAGGTAATGAGATTAATGCTAATATCTCTTGTGAGGTGGCACTATTGACTATTCATTCTCTTAATTGCTTATGGTTACACATTCCTATGTGCTATATAATGACTATTATGCATATCTTTGGGTTCACTATTGATGATATTTATATTATTGTACATGTACATTACCTCCTCTCAAGTTATCGTTAATGGACATGATCACTATTGATTGGATACAAGCACATCTTCCACTTGGATCAGTTCTAGTCCTACGTGTTTCAATGCTACATGTTGGCTTGACTAGTTTTGAAAGAATCATTGTTGACTTGTGTAAATTTTTTGTGGCCATAGGCCTACCATTGCATGTTATCATGCAACTTTATCATAGGCCTACCATTGCATGTTATCACTATTGATTGGATACAAGCACATCTTCCACTTGGATCAGTTCTAGTCCTACGTGTTTCAATGCTACATGTTGGCTTGACTAGTTTTGAAAGAATCATTGTTGACTTGTGTAAATTTTTTGTGGCCATAGGCCTATCATTGCATGTTATCATGCAACTTTTATATGGTCGGTATTACAAATTATTAAGAAAATGTTAAAATGAGTGTTGCATATCACCGTGGTGTATTACAACATAGTGCATCACAATGTGTGTAAAATATTGTAACATGTGCATATCATAGTGTAGACCCTCCTTTGGATCATTGGTATGTTAACTTAAGGTGAAGCTTGATATATTATTTGGGATATTAAACCCGTGATGCATGTGGTATTATTATTTGTGGATTTTATTGACCCTTCACTGATGATTCACTAGATTGAGGCCTAATATTTTCTATGATGGAAATAATTACCTTCGGATTTCTCTCTTCTAGACTAGCTTGTCCATATGTCCCACCACCATGTGAGCTCCTTCCTCTACACACTTTTACACTTTCATTTAAAAACTTATAGGTGTTCTTACCCATGCACTTGCTTAACCATCCGATTTGAATTTAAGATGTTGTGGCTAGTTTATTTTTTCCTTAGCCTTTGAATTTTCCCCCGTCACTTCGAAGTGATACCTATATCGTGATTTTATTCCATTTGGTCATGGTAGTGGGATCAAAATATGGCTATTCTACAAGCCTTATTTTTTAATTTTTTTCTTCAAACATCTCGCATGATCCCTACTTGGTTTTACCTTTGTCAAAATTCAAATACGAGTATCATTTCAAGCCCTTTCGAGTCACTGGTTTGCATTATTATTCTTTGGAGGGAAGAAATATTAACCATCACCATTTTCTACATTATTTTGGGCCTATGTTCATGTTTGTGATTTCTTGTAGTGTCCCTTGTGCCATCTTTGGTCTTACATGTAGGTATTGTGGGCTCATAAGTCTGTCTCGACCCACACTGCTTATCTCCCATCTGTTGAGTGTTGGGTGATACATTATTTTGGATGTGATTTGACCCATATCTTCACTTGGATACACTTTGGTCTCTATCCTCTTGAAGACATGATATGGGTATTGTTTTGTTAGCCTCACTTGCAATTTTTTGGGTATGGGTTCAACCCCTTGTCCACTCATTTATTTGATTCACTATCGAACATGCTTCTCCTTAGGTTTTTGTTTGGCTGGCACCACACTTGAAGATGTTGGTTGTTTGCAATAATTGGTGCTTAATACTACCCTTATCTCACCCTTCAAAGCCTCTCCCATGGATTATTGAGTTGCATACTCCTCGTTTCCATTAGGTGTATGGGTTCTAGTGTGAATCTTGTTATTTATATGCATGTATACTTTGTGTTTTTTTAAAATAAAAAAATAAAAAGGAACTTGCCACACCTACTCTTAGCTTGAACTAAACCTTTGCATTATTTTTTTGGGCCTATTTTGGATCCTGCCAGGTGTAAATGTCAACCATCAGAATTACTGTGTATTTACTGACTTTGTCCCTTGTGGATTCTGATGCACTACACAGGGCACTTGTATATAGCCTGATCACTTGACTTAATGAATTTTACTCTTTATACTTAGGGATAATTCAAAATGTTACAATGTTTTGAGTTTTAAGAGGGTAACAAGCCTTCTACCCAACATGTTCAATCCACAAGCACATTGAGTTTAACTCTTATATTTAAGCATATGCACGGGTTTTTAGGAAATTGGCATGTGGCCTCCTACAAATAATTCAAGCATGATTGTCTCATTTATATGTTGTATGTGCGTACATATATCTAAGGGTTCAGACACCTATGTTTATGTTAATCAAAAGAACAAATAAATTGATTAGTCATTTTAAATTATCAACAAAATGGTCATAGCACATAGTTGACACATATTGGTCATGATAATTATGAATGATTCATGTACAATCACTTGATCTATCATTTTGAAATATGATATGGTCTTGTTGGGCACAAATGTAAGTTTGTATGCAATGATTCTCCTCCTCTTCCTTTTAACCAGATCATTTCCTACACACCCGCCAACCTAATTCATCTTCCCAACCAATCATGATTGA
This sequence comes from Picea glauca, assembly GCA_000966675.3. NCBI lineage: Eukaryota > Viridiplantae > Streptophyta > Pinopsida > Pinales > Pinaceae > Picea > Picea glauca. Next base: position 175,117 of record JZKD02S2298549.1, read on the forward strand.
TTAGAGTAGGCACTTAAATGAAATGTTTTGCTTAACATTGGTTCTGTTCATTTCAATTATGGTGATTGATGTTAATTTTTCATGATGAGTGGTTTATAATGTATATATTTTCACTAATGATATATGAGATTCTGGAACTATGTCTCACACAACCCTAGAAGAGGGTAGGGAAATAAGCCTCATGACCCTTGGAGAGGTGGGAAAAAGAAAATGATCATATTTGATGTTCACTTTGACATAGATTTAGATGATTTTGCATAACTTATGCAAACTCGACACTTATTTATAAGGGATTGGAACACTGAACTACCCTACTTTCCATTTCCCTTTGATTTGCATCCATATCCCAACATCACTAAGTTTCAACCTATCACCTACCTAAACACATTGGCTGGGATCTAGATCCAAATCCCCCCTTTATCAGTACCACGGGATGGGAGGCCCTTAATCCCAATTAGGGTATTGCAAATGCTTATGTTATTATCTCTTCAGATTCCAATTCTTCTACTTCGCCTCATACTCATATTGATCCTAAATCCCCAACCAAAGAACCAACCCTATATGATAAAGGAAAACAACAAGTGAACAATCAAGTGTTCACCATGCCTCCTCAAGGTTCCCCATACCTTGTTGAATGCACATACTTTGGATATTCTAGCCTCTGCAATTGCTACTTCTAGTCCCACTCTACCAAATTAGATTTCCATGACTGCTACTATGTTGGATCTTGGCATGAGGATGGTCATCAATTTGGAAGACATGCATTATGATTTCTTACCTCTAATGCAACCTTCCTCCCATCCATCCTCCTCCTCCCATTCTGATCTTTCTATGTCTATTCCACCACAATAATGTATTGCACTTGTTTTGGGATGGAATTCAGGCTATTTTGGTTGGACAATGGTTATTTTTGGATGGTGGATGATATATTTTGGATATATGGATATTTTTGGCATATTAGAGCACATGTCGTTTAATTAGTTGTGATGTCATGTGGTATCCATTTTATATTTTGATGGATTATGGTTGCTTATGTTTATTTATTTTAAGAACATCATTTATTTGATTGCATTAGGGAGGCATAGGGTATGAGATAATGTGTCTATTTACTAAGGGGATTGTTGATCAAGTTTCCTTTATCAATGTTCTAGTGATTTGGTAGTACTTGGTGTATTTTTCTAGATATTCCATACTTAGCCATTTTTCTCAAATGTGGGTTGCGGGAAGGCCTTCCCTTTATCTCCAAAATTCCACAAGCCCACAAACCTACAACCCCACAAGTCTTTATACTTAGTCAATTTTTCATTCCTTCCATTTTTTGGGTTCCACATTACTCTCTATATGCACCCTCTATACTTGGTTGATGTCTTGATCGTGAAAGTCATATTGCGGAAGAAAAAACCATTTTTGAACACCCCACAACCCAAATTTGTGCATTATTTAAAATGAACCCACATTTCCATAGAATCCAAAAAGAACCTTCATTAACACTTAGTCACTTTTACAAATGCGGATGCAGGAAACCTCCCGTCACTTCATCCCTTGACCTCCCACCTCTCGCATTTCAGAATTCTCCTTTTTGACCTTCACATCATTCATTATGCACCATTCATACATAGTCAATTTCGATGAATCCTGATGTGTAAGCACTACTTTAGAGAGCATTTAAAGTTACATTGCCACTTCAATTGTCTCACGTTTGGATTAATACCATTCTTAATTTGACATGATTTTCGTAAAATCTCTGTTATAAATTCAAATCCAAATAGTAATTAACATTAATAAATTGAATGTCTCGACATATGATATTACAACATATCTATGGTGAATTTAGTAACACTTTTATCCTCGATAAAATGGATACTATGGAAAATTCAAACTAAGGGGTTCAAGAATGTCAAACTAGTTTTGAAGAAATGGATGTTGATACTATTGCTAGAGTTCCCGATTGGGTAGAACAATGGTTAATTAAATCAGAATGATAGCTGAGGAATTGGTTTGTGATGAGATAATAGTTTTTGAAGAAGAATCTATTACATTTCACCATGTTGCATTTAACCAAAGTTCTAAAAAATTACAAATCGAAAAGGTCAATATGAAGAACAAAAAGGTTGTGGAGAAATGGAACTTTGAAATAGACATAGTTCAAAACTAAAATAAACTTCAATTTGACTAGAAACCATCATAAAATATGTAGCAAACAACGTAAACAAAAGGGTTACTCTAATCCTTAACGATTGGGAATTGGCTGCTAGTTCAACTAGTATTTATGCAAGGATTCTAAATCTTAAATAATATCTTCAAATAGACTTAGAAAATGATGAACATTTCTACAAGGAAGTTATCATAACTTTTAATGCTAAAATATCAAGTATGAGTGATGCCCACATGAGGGAACAAAATATTCCATCAAAAGTTCGACTCAAACAAATAGATGCATGTTGGTTAAAAATAATTAAATGCTTACAAGAAATGATGTTGGACTACACAATAAAGAATAAGTGTTTGATGCAATTTTCATTAATATGATACACATATACATACATGATGTTGACGATTGGATTCCTATTCCAATGCGTCTCTTGGACTCCCGACGTTTGCTATAATCCCTTAACGTTTCATATTTCCTCAACCGAGTAACCCTAAACAGATTACATTCCAACATCCCCCCCCCCTTGATATTAAGGGGTGTATGTGAGTCCAATTTGAGACTTGATATCTAAAAGTGGGTAGATGAAATATGGAAGAGTGCAAATATCGATGGTTGAATGTGCTCTCTGAATCTAGTGGTTTTGGGATGGCCACAAACCGAATTATGATGGTGGTTTAAGGAAGACTACACAATGATTTGGTGGTTTAAGGACGACCACAAACTCTAGAACCCCGCTCTAGGATCAATGGTTCCTAGAACATTTCCTAATTTATCTAGAAGTTGAAGCTGGTGTCTTCTACTAATTGGAAATGCTCTCGATTCCATTTTAAATATGACCATAAAATGTGATGCAGAACAAGCTAAAAGTATTCTACCAAGTAGAGGTTTAAGGAAAACCACTAACCTTTGTCTAATAGAAGCTGAAAGTATTCTATTAAGTGGTGGTTTAAGGGAAGACACAAACCAATCATGCTTGCTTGTCATGCTCAGTTGTTATTGCTCGATTGATAGGACTTTGAAATTGGAAGCTTGATTGTCAGTCACTAATGTTGTTCCCCCCTGTTAGGGACAATATGGGAAGATGAAAATCCTTTCAATTCAAGATGGCTCAATACTTGAGACTAGATTTGTCGGTATGGCTAACATATCTTCTTGACTGTTGATGACCATCGCCAAGAATGAATCCACCCATAATGTTTCTTTATTCTTGCAGTTATATTGAATTAAAGAATGAATGATGGTTTTTCTATCCATAATGATCACAAGGATGAATGTCAAAGCATCGATATTCCATGTGGCCAACTCACTGACAATGTTGGCATATCAAAATCTGATCTTGAACTGGAGCATGTGAATCTAAACTTTCTTGAAGGAGTCCAACACTCTGAAACTGGATCGATTTGGTGTAATATGGATTATGAAAGGTGACATCCTTTTCATATCCGATACATGTTCTATGATTTTTGTGTTTGATTTCTTCCCAAGGTCTATTGATCCTCTTGGAAAGAGAAAGATGAATGTCATCTCTACTTGAATCTAGAGTTGGGTCACTAAGTTGTTGTTGCGTTGGTTGTTTGTTTGAATCAACCTCATCATATTCATCATCTTCGAATATAGGGTTCTGAACAAGGATTGGTTCAAAATGTTGTTGAATATTCTTTCACTCAAGTGCATCATGAAGATGACGAGTCTGAGTTTGAAGTAATGCTGCTTTCGCTTGCAAAAATTGCAAACATGTTAAAAGAGACTACAAATTTGTTTGGTCAATCATGACTTGATTGTCAACATAAGAGAGGATTAAAATGTTCATTAACTATAATAGTTCCTCAAATCGAGCCATAACTCAGACCTCATAGGGTTTCTTGCAACTCCACCCTTTAACAATCAGATTGTACAATGCAACTAGTGAAAATAGCGTGTCGATTTCTACCGAAAATGCACTTGTTTACAGAAAGAAACAATTTCAAAAAAATGCAAGTGACTTACAAAAAGACTATTGTTGGTTGGTGTATTAGTATTGCTTCTTTGAAAGGGACTACTAATAGTGATTATTCCAATTATTTTATTGTCTTTCTATTGATTCAAATCAAATAACAAAGTTGAGATTATCTTTGACAAAAGATCAAAGCACATTATAGACAACAACTCTTACACTACTACTGCACAAATCAGATCCAAAATTTGCAGATTAGTACTATTACCAATTACACAGAATCCCCTTGAAGATGGAAGTGAGCATCCATTGAGATAAATTCTCTCAAGCTGACCACGCTTAACAAGAACTTCATCAATCACATCCCACACAAATTGAACATAGACAAACCTTTCCCATCACTAGATAAGTAATGAAGTTTAAGGGATTTTAGATCCTTTCATTCCATTATACACAACAAATATGCCTCTGTCAAACTTTGAGCTAGCGAGAAAAGCTTCTCAAGGTTTACACAATTCTATAAATTCTTGGTAAGAGCAACATTAAAGGAAAAACATAATTAAAACATACAAATTCTTTCAAACCCTTGTCTGCAACAACACTGTTTTCCAATGAATCAACAACTTGTTCAACTTCTTTGAAATTTTGCAAATAATCTGGACCTACTGTCAATATTCAGAATTGCATTTGATTTGGAAAGGTTGTCTTTTCAATTAGATGTTAGCACACAAAAATATAGAACATGAATTTCCTCTGCTAATTAAGTGCAAAGCTAAGGGAATTGCAAACAATTTGAAGTCTAGGTTGGAAAATCTTGATGTTGATGCTAGCACTGGAAATTCGTTGAAATCTCTGGCTACCCGTCTTAGATATTTGAGTTGAAAAGAAAAAAAAATGCTCCAAGTCCACGGCAAATGGATAAGAGTGAGTTTTCCTAGTTTCCATTTCACTACAACATTCACTGATGATAATGCAAATGCAGGTATGAGTAACATCAACGTATAGAAGAGAGATCACACCCTGATTTTTTATGCTCTCCACAATTTTGACATCTCTCAACTCCAATGTAACATAGAGCTCACGAACCACTTGGTAGTGACTAGAATTACTAGGAGGGTTTTTTGCCTATTGTTTCTTTAGCTATTCAACATCCTTCGCCATCCATTCTTCGTCATAAAATTATTTTTAGAAATCACAAAATCCCTAGTACCTTCTTTTCCATTCTTCGGGAATTTTGTTTCAATCTCTGATTCTTTGATTATTTAGAGATGAGGTCTCGATGGTGTAGGTCGCAAAAGGATTCAACCAAAGCAAGGAGAGCAGAGAGTGAAGATATTTGTAACCCAAACCCTAACAATATCATGCCATTTTTTAGTTATTTTTGGGCATCCATGATTAAGGGATTTTTCCTCGTGACATTGTGTCAAGTCATAGTAGAGCAAGACCGAATGAAGAAGACTAAAATCTACCCTTACAAACAAGCTTGCAAACAATAAATAAATACTTTTTCACTAGGAGAGAGAAGGGAATGGAAAAGGAGAAGACTTGCACCTTAAACCCTTCATTCAATGTTGATCCCCACTCATGTTTCTTGAAGAGCTCATGGTCTCTATCAAAACTAGCCTACAATAGGAAACCAAGATAGCGCTGCAACAAGGTAGTTATCGGTTCAAGTATCATATATCAAGTGTATAAATGAAATCATATATGAACAATAACAACATATAACATTACAATGAACACACAATAGGAGGGAAAGATAACTCTTCTATTGTTAACAATATGTGAAAGTTGGTTACAAACTGGTTCGACTTTCAAAACTGCTTCGAAGCCAACTGTCTGGGTTCCTTCACAAGTCCTTCGAGCATCAACTTAGCAACAAGGCTCTTCCTCAAATAAACAAATAAGGATAGGAACACACATTATGGCTATATAGGAGAGGAAGGAACAATGGAAAAGACGTTTCTAGGTCAAGGGATGCTTCTTATAGAATGAAGGGATTAGGGGAGCTTGCTAAATATCAACATCATAACCTTGAACCATCGGACTTATTCTCATATTTTCCTCGAACGGTGATTTTATACCATCCCAAAGAGGTTGGGGAGATTTAATTATGTTTAGTATGGGCTTGGGGTCATTGGGAAATGAGCCCAACCAAAAAACCTACCCGAAATTATGGAAATATTTTAGTTTTGTTCGACAACACAGGTATTCCAACAGAGGACGAACACCTTCAGTAACCACTCACATAACCAGATCAAAGATCAACACACCGATGTTTTCACGTGGTAAAACCCCTAC
>JZKD02S2298549.1:187358-199349 GCA_000966675.3 Picea glauca
GTCGGGAACATATCGTGACCGTCGGATTGCCTAACTACAAATGCATACTAATGCATACTAAAGAAACACACTTTTACCTAATGACATATTAGACCAAGTAGATCTTAACTAACTCATAAGTTTCTAAATATCCTAACAAGTTTTCATCATTTTTTAGGGCATCCGCGGGCTGCAAGCTTGAAAGATGCAGATGTCCATGTGTTGCACAAAGGAAACCAACAATTATCAACAAAAGTCAAGTTTTTTAAGTAACTTTGATGATGAAAGTTGGGATTTTGCTTAGCAAGCTAGGGAAGAGGGTAAGGCCATGTCACAAATGTATAGGTGTGGAAATTTGTGCTATAATAATCCAGTTTTTTCACTCCAGAGATATTTGAAGTTTCTTTCAACCAAGAAGGTGAATCACCTCAACTCAGATGTGAAAGAAATTTGTACTAAATGTCCAACGCTAAGAGATTGAGGGTAACTCGTATCAAATGGGGATATTTTCTATTGGTTTTGTGAACAAAAATTGTAGAGACTCGAATCTATTTATTTTTATTCAGAACACCATCATCTTCTCTTAAACATCAAGAACATGTTTTTGTAGGGGCGAAGGGGTCGAACAATCGACATGCGACTTGAGCAATGAGCAGTCTAGGGGCACATGAGTTAGGGTTTTGCTTGGGCATAACTTAGTTCAAGGGCATGAGGAAGAGCGAATCGAGTAAAAATAAACTTGGTTGGGCATGAAGAGGTATGGATGGTGGAAGGAACGATTATGGTAAACTGGTGCAATGGTTCTAGGATCTTTGAGAATGGATAAAGACACTCTAGTGTGTGAACACTCTTGCAATAAAAATTAGGGTTTATGTAAATTAGGTTTGGGTAGATTGGAACGAGTGGATAGAGGAAGGATAAACTAAAAATGAAGAAAGATAGAGAACCAAGAGAATCAACTAGAGAGACTGTGTCGGGCGAGACTCACAAACTTAGAAATAGACTTGAGAAGGAAGGAATTTTGCACATATAGAGAGAAAATTGATGAGCTAGATGGACGTTTTCTGCAATGAGGAGAGAGGAAATGTCGAGGGAGACATATCGATAGACCTGCACACACAAATGGGTACAGATTGGTAGGAAGACAAATGCATTTATTCTATGGAAAACTACATAACATATTCTAGGCCTAAAAACTATAGGCTCTCATACCATTGTTGGAATACGCACTAAAGAATAAACGTTTGATACATTTTTCATTAATATGATACACGTATATATACATGATGTTGACAATTGGATTCCTATTCCAATGCATCTCTTGAACTCCCGACGTCTGTTATAATACCTTAATGTTTCATATTTCCTCAACCGAGTAATCCTAAACAGATTACATTCCAACAAATTATTATTGAATCTGATACCAATAATTAAAAAAGAAGTGATATAATTTTCAAACTTCTTGATGTAACAAAGAAGTTGGAGCTTCCAAATTTAATAATGGACACCATATTTCTTACAAAGGATTTAATACAAGAATAAATGGACCCTCTCAAATTTTTATGACCCAATGAATTTAACAACATAACTGAATTTTCAGAAGAAGAAGTTGAAAAGTGGTTAATCCACTATGTTAACAAAAATGAAGATCAAGAGGACATGATCCATCAAAGATGATTTGTTCAATCTCAATATAAATCATGAGTTAACAGTTTCACCTTTGCAAGAGTATATTAAACAATGGTTAAATAACGCTTTGGTTATAATATCCAATCGCGAGTCTCAAGAAGCAGTTAATCTGTTAGGGTACCTCCAACTAAACACCATATAAGGAAAACTTTAGCAAGAAAAAAGGTAGAGAGTTTTTCCAGCATAGTAAGTAGAGTAACCATGTCAATAATCTTTTACCTTATTATGTTCCTCTCAGTTAGGAGTCATCCAACCTTTATTTTTCATGATTTTCGAATATCAAAGGTCGATTTCTAACTATGTCTTTTCTTTCTTCTAGTTCTTTTAATTTATTATATGGTCCACGAGAGCCCCATCCCAATCTGTTAGAATGATCACATTTCATTTTCTGATTATTATAAACTCTTTTTAAACATTTTTATATTTAAATATCCTAGAGAATTATTCAGGGCACATAGATAGTGTTATCTTTGACTTTGAGTTTTAAGGATGGGATTTCAAGTGTCTGTCTATCAAATACTTTATGAGATTTAATTGAAAGACCATGTTAACTTCTTTGCACATGTGTTCCTTTACTCTCATCTTGCTAAATGATATGTCCTACTTTACTTTATGCTATGATGGAAATAATGCAGTGTGAGATTCCTCATTTTACTCTTCTACAGTCTTGTAAATGGTTACTATTGTGAATATTTATTTTTGAACAAGCCTGGTTCTTTCTTAGGGACGATATGTATTTATGTATTATATTTATAAAAGAGGAGTACCACCTCTATACAAATGAATAAGGATTTATCCTTGTAATGTTATATCCAAGACTTTGAATAGTTTTTGAGATCAACATTTTTGACGACCATACATGGGAAATGTTTTTATATTTTAATTAATGACTTGTCTTGATCAATTCCAACCTCATATTCCCATTGGATTGGATGACCAAAGAAGTGTTTTGAATCAATTTTATGATTTGGTCTTGAAGACAATAAATAATTGAGATATCTTGAATGTTCTTGACAAGTACCGACTAACAAGAACCTCCAGTTTTCCAAAATTTCGAAAGGTGACTCCAATAAAAACATTCTCAATTTGGCCTCTTTAAAAGTTTCTGAAATTCATATAACTAGAAGTAGAAGAAATATTATTGAAAAAATAGAGCAAGCCAATAGTTCCATGGTTCAAGCTTCGACCTTCTTAGTTCTTCCATTTATTTCTCTTGAAGCAAAAATGGGACGTGAAGACCTTAATCACGAAAGAAGAATTATGAAGGAAAAAATGAAGAAATAAGAGATGAAAGACAAAGGAACTATTGATGTGAGAAAAAATTCCTTCAACAGGTAGGGGTACTCCCTGGTACAAGGTCCCAATTAGACTATTCACTGTTTGGATTAGGAGACCCATCCGAATTCTGGCCTGACTTCCATTACTGGGTTGGGGGGTTGAATGAATGGTTTAAATGCAAAGGGGGTATGCAAAATGTAAACTAAGCTACTTGCATAAAGGAAATATATTCTATCCTAGCTAGGAGAAACTAAGCGTAACTGACAAACAAATTGAAATGATAACAATCCTTGTAACAAATTTCTTCCAGATAAATGTTAGAGAGAAATACGGTTAATAACATACACACAAAAAATCACAACCAGATTAGTCTAGGCTACACATTCATATACATAAAACTTATCATCATCTCAAAACAATTAATAAGAGAGAAAATAACAACTAAAAATAACTCATGTTCATAGAAGATAAGTCTATAAGTGTAATATAATTCTTACAACATTTCCAGACAACCCAACATTTACTTGAAATAGTTCAAAGAAAACTGCCATCAACAAAACAATATTTCTCTCAAGAAATTTTGCCCCAAGGGATTCTCAATATTATCTTAGAAAATTAGTTCCCTAAAATTACAAAGTTGAAGAGGCCTCTTCAAAGTGGGTCTCTTCCTGAATTTATAACTCCCTAAGTAAATGCGCATTTGAGGGTTATTAGGTTTTGCAAGAAGCCGTTACAAGTCTCTTCCTCTCCCCTTTCAACTTTCTTTTCATAAGTTACAAAAGATACAAAATTATGTAATGGTAATTTAAAAAAAGAAAAAAATAGAGGGTGGTTGAGAATGATTTCGGATTTGATGATATGTCCCTTTCATTTATCCTTATCCTTCAAGTAGGATACCTAGACTTCATGTTGTCCTAAAATGGAAACGATTTTGTGGTAAAGGAGCGAATCTAGAGCGGCCTTGTGAGAAATCACATTTTGTGAGAGAGACTTCACATCCCTCATTAAATTAACCATGAATGCTTGGATCATATTCTATGTTCTTGCTAGCTTCACAAGGTGATCATCCATCAAGTCTATTGTCACTCTGGTCGCAACCCGACCTTATGTTTATCTCTGCTTCATGTTTTGTTTGACCTATGAAAAACTGTGTTCACCGGTCTTGATCTTTCCTATCTCTTCAATATAGGGAAGCTGTCCTTGGTGAGCTAAGATGTAGGCTTCCTTATGAAGTTGTGTGTAGATCAATAGTTAATTCTTCAACTCCTTTTCAACCTTTTCACAATCCTAATGGAAATTGTTGAGTGTAAAGTAATTGATCTTTCTTTCCCACTCTGATATGTACGATAATTTTTCTAGGGTGTATGGATTCTTAGTAATTCAATGATGCATCTCATTCAATCCTTCTCTTATGGTAGAAAATTATGTATTCTTGGTATGGGATTTGCTATGTTGTGCCATGATATGTGCAACTAGTTGCTGGAAGACTGGAATATTTGTGTACATATCTATTTCCAACATGTGGAGTTATGTCCTAACTCCCTCAGTGAAAAACCTAAATTCTTTGATGCTCTCCCCATTGCTTTTACTGCACCTGGCCTCTTCTTCCAACCCTCTAATCCTTTCATTTTTCTCTTCATTCTCATGCACTAGATATTCAATATTATGTTCTGAGGCCAATGTGAAGGAGACATCAACCAAAGCGAATGCAAGTGGATCATTGCTGCATTTTCCATCACATTGGTTTTGATCATTACTGATAATGGGGCCTTTCCATCCACTAGAGTTTTCTAGCTTTTTTCAACAATATTTTACCAGAATCCTTATCGAATCTAAAGGTGTTCAGGTTGGCTACCTTCCGAGCCTTAGAGGGTGTGAATGTTCCCAATACTAACTCACCTAATGGAAAGTGTCCTCCTATGAGCGAGATATCAGTTGACGACCTTAGAATGTTTGTGTCAATGAGAGATGCGTCATCATTCCTTTATTCTTCATCCTTTTTTTTTTGTTCTTCCAAAGTCACTACTTTTGTTGCTGCTGCCTTTTCTTTGGATTTTTTTTTGGCCTCTCGAACTTTTTGCTCATCTATTATTCTACCCAAAGGGTAGCCCCTCCTTTTAAATATCATGTTGTGGTATGTCCTTTCTCGACGATGGATTTACTTCTCCTCCCAGACATCAGTTGTATAATCTCACCTATACTTGTAGTTGCTAAAGTGATCTCTGACGACGTCCAGAGGATATTGCCTCCGAAATATTAACTCACCGAAGTGGAACTATTCCAATGTATTCACTTCAAATTGCACTTCCTTGACATCCTTAAATGAATAAGACCCAACCCAAAGTGGGAGAGGAGGCCAGATGGACTTCTTGTCTCTATACAATGCTGCACCAACCCCATGTACGACTGTTTGGCATGCGATCTCATACAACACCAATCTATATAGGATGAATTTTAGAAGCAAGTGCAAGGATTTGGTAGCTTCATATATCCCGAGGTAGGTTCCATACTCTAGGAGATACCAATTCCCTATTCTCTTGACTATGGTATGTGCTTTGTTTATCATGCATGGTGTTGGCAAGTAAAATATTAGTTGGTACAATGGAGCCAAGAATTTGTCACATATCTTCTAATACTCAACCCGATATTTGTGCTCCCACAATATTTTGTAGTAGATATGGATCGGTGGGTCACTGGGTTGCTAGGCCCAACCCATCTGAGGAAATGAGTGTCATATGCACATCACATATAGGATGTATGGGGACATATGAAAGATCATAAAATCCCCTGGTGCATTTTTATTCGTTGTTATGAGTGCTTCCTCCAAATATGAAGACAATGTATTTTAGTGGTTGAAAGATGACCCGATGTCTACAACATGGTATAAGAGAGGTACCCATGTGATTATTAACTTCTGAGCATTGGGCTCCTCGTATAACCTGAAAAACATAGATATTGCATAATGATATGGTAGTATAAGTAGATTGGTGGGGTACTCATTGGTTGACCTAGACTTGAATACCTTACCAGGATTGTACCATCCCTTTAGAATCTCTCTTGGGTTGTGTTGGAAATTTTTTATCAACTTCTTTTCCAGTGACCTTTATCCATCTTCCAAGTGATAAAAGAAGCAATTGTCGAATCCCGATTGGAGGTGTTTGGATAATCTTTATCATTCACAATGAATATGGTCTCCATATTAACGTGCTTCATGATCCATGAAATAACTTCTGCACAAGGAACCACTGTTGTGTGTGATTTATATAGCTTATAGTTCCTATTTTTTTTGACTATTTTGAGGTTGGGATAATATTTCACCAACTGAGGGAAAGTATGATTGTTAAAAATTTGATAGAACTCTCCCCACTTGAGTGAGGTCTCTTTATCAATAACAACCTTAGTGTCATTGTAAATGGTCCCCAGGGTGTTGACATCTTCTTCTTCTATACTTGTGCTTGCAGAGGCCTCTTTGACAGGGGCCTTGTCTGCGCTTTGTGATATTTTTCGAGGAGGAGTCATAGATGAGTCTACAAAAGGAGACATATTTATCATAGATATTGAAAAAATAATGTTGAAACAATGCATCAAGTGTCTACTGACTCAATAGAAGCAATAAATGATAAGATAGGGGGATTAGTTTCAAGTCTGGGCGATCATTTATGTGTTTTTGTGAAATTAGGTACATGAGGATTTATGTGTTGATATAGGCCTATATCGATGCCCAAAATGTGATATCCACTGATAAAGAAAGGCCATATTGATGATGAACCTATGATCTATGCCGATGAAAGGGGGAAAGGCCTTATCAACATCAAACATATGATTTTCACCAATGTATCAAGGGGAAAGGCCACATCGACGCCAAAATTATGTTTTTCACAAATGATGTAAGGCTTCATCGACGATTGAACTACGATATTTACCGATAAAGAAAACAAGTGCAGAGTTGGCTTTGAGATGAAGTCTGTATTTTTCTTTTATAGTGGATCTAACCTTGAGACTAAACCAACATTTCAACCCAACAAAAAAAGAGATGTGATGAAAACTTACACAAGGGATCGGAGAGGGGAAAATTCATGTGAAAAGGGACAAGATCAATTCTTTCATGCTTCAAGGGAGAGGGGAGGAATAACGAGATGGAATCTTGCACTAACTTTTTGTGTAAAAGATGGTCGAGCCATCTTCGAGCAAGGTGATCTAAGGTAGGTCCATCGAGGGGTAAGCTATAGCAAGCAGGCTTGGAGGTGTTGAGAACAAAGGAGAAAAATAGTGTGAGTAAGAAGGAAAGGAGGAGGTTTCCTAACTCGTCCAACGTCAGACACTGTAAACATACAAACCTCGAAGGATTTGGATGGGGGCAAATTGGAGATGGAATGAGTGAAAACACTCTAATTGGATAATAGTTTTGGGTCTTACAATTCATATATATATCAAGAAAGAAAACCATAAGGTAACTATAACGAAGCATGTATGAGAGGAAGGAGAAGGTACACTTACCAATGAATGGGGTGATGACACATCGTGGATAAGAGGATGGTGGTCATGAGGATGCTCAACATTCGGATGCTGCCTTTTGCTTTCACTTCCAATGCTCACTGTGTTGGTTGTGGAGCCTGATTATCTTACTGATTCATGGGTATTTGTTTTTAGCCGTGTTTATACCACATGAATACTGTACACCCCTCCATGTGGGAGGGAATTTCCCCCCCAGGAAAAATTGGCTTGTAAATGTATATTGTAATTTCATAGTAAATATAGACCATTCATTATAAGGTCACATATATGAGGGTAAAAGTTATGTTAGGGTTTTTTTCCCTAGAAGGAAACCCTCTTTTATGAGGGAATTGTATTGCAGCTATGTATTATTGTGAATATTTTATTATGAGAGAGGAGACTATGAGAGAAAGAAGAGGAAGTTACAACATGTGTGCTACATGTGTTATCCCTTCATTTGCTAGATAATAATAAAGGTAGGACCTGACAATTTCTCTGTTGGACGTAGCCCACACTGGGTGAACCATGTATATTTGTGTCTCTATTTTATTGTGTATCTTATGTGTTTCATTTCCGCATTTGTTTTATTTTATTTCTCCTCTATCATGTTTTTCTAGCAACTCGTATCGTAGCAAAAGGTAACTCGTAGGAAAAGAGGGTTCCTATTTCGAGTGGGAGAAATGGTGGAAGATGGAAAGTTTAGGGTCGAGAAATTTAATGACCAAAACTACCAGTTATGGAAGATGACGATGGAATATTATTTATATTAGAAGGATCTATTCCTACCATTGGGCGGAATAAAAAATAAGCGGACGACCATGAAGGATGAATAATGGGAGTTTGATAGAAAGGCATTAGGAATGATACGACTGAGCTTGGAAACGTCAGTGCCTTTCAATATTTGAAAAGAAAATACAATGAAGGAGATAATGGATTTATTGGATAAAGTGGATGAAAATCCTCGACATCCAATAAGGTATTTCTAATGAAGTGATTATTTAATATGAAGATGTCAGAAGGTGGGTTTGTTGCAGCTCATTTAAATGAATTTAATATAGTTACTAATCATCTAAGTTCTGTAAAAGTGGACTTTGATGATGAGGTCAGGGCTCTTCTAATCTTGTGCTCATTTTCAGAAGGATGGAATGGCTTGGTCATGGCTGTAAGTAACTCTGTCACTAGTTAAAACACTCTAAAATTTGATGATGTTGTTGGTGTTATCCTTAGCGAGGAAATTCGACGGAAAATCACAGGTGAGGCATCAGGTAATACGTTAAACATGGAGAAAAGGGGAAGATGAAAGGATAGATGAAGGGGATAAGGGAAATGTGGGAATTCTAGGAAGGGCAGACCCAAATCTAGACTGGGAAAGATAAAGTGCTAGAATTGTGGGAAGAAAGGACATTTGAAGAAAGACTGTGGATCTCTAAAGAAACAAAGAGATGGACAACATGAGAAAAATCAGGAAGAAAATGTAATAGGTGATGTGCTATAATATGATTTGATTCTTTCAGTAGATAATATCTCTGAGTCTTGGGTAGTAAATCCATGGGCTTCATTTCATGCCATACCCTATAGGAAGCATTTTCTAGATTATGTTCAAGGTGATTTTGGACAGGTTCATTTGGGTGATGATGCACCATGCAAAATTGTTGGAATGAGAAAGGTACAAATAAATCAAAATAATGGAAACCAATGGTTGTTGAAAGAGGTAAGACATGTTCCATATCTAAGGAAAGATACAATTTCAATAGTGTTACATGTCAAAATTGCTCAGCTGGATAAGTGTCGCATTGTCCCTCTCAATCATCGTAAGTGTCGCATCTTCTCTACAACTTTCGCAAGTGTCGCAAGTTGGTCACTAGTGTCGCAAACGTAGTTCAGGCATAATGCCATGATAACGACACTAAGGAGGCACTTATAAAATCTCACATGACTGATTTGAAGGAGGAGAACTGGTTTACTGGAGTAAAATAACTCTTGACACCTGAAAGAAACCCTGAAACAAAGGTTTGGAGGGGGAACGCTCCCCTACTTCAGCTCCAGAAGCGTTGGCGCTCCCCTATAATGCTTCAGGGAGCGTTATAACGCTCCCCAACCCCTTTTGGAGGAGCGCTGCTCATCTTGAGAGCGCTGGCGCTTCCCCAAGGCTTACCAAGAAGCGCTACAATGCTCTGATGCCTCTTCTGAGGGAGCGCTCCCTAATCTGGGTCAGTTGTTGGTCCGTTGAGGAGAATAAGGGGGGGATCTTTCGAGATTAGGAGGCAGTTGTGCTCGAATTCTTGGTTTCATCAAGAGATCCCTGATCTAAGGAGGAGGTTCCCAACTTGTTCTAAAGATAACTCAAGAGGTTAAGCCCCTCTTAATTTATATAAAAAGGCTCTATGATGGTGGAAAGGGAAGGAGAAGAATTGGACATACAAAACTTATGATCTTGGAGGAAACTTACAGTCAGCCAAAGGAGAGTGATCAGTGAAGCTGCTGTTATCCAGGTTGTGGATATTCCAGGCAAGGGTTAGACGAAGGGGACTCGATGAAGCTGTCGCATTCGCATATACGATTGTAAGTACTGCTGTCGTTATTCTCATTAATATGACACACTTGGCCTGTTTCTTTCTAGTTTGTGTCTGATGTTACATGAACTTATCATTTATTGATAGATCTGTTTTCAAGCTAGTGTCAATAGAGTAGGAAGTGGTCGTATCTTGTTTTGTCCATAGAACTCAGCGAGGAGCAAAGGATTGGAACGCAACTCAGAGCGTGCAGGGACAAACGCCAATAAAAAGGTACTTCTGTTATCCTTCCTTCTCATGTATTAGTTTAGATAGATTTGAAAGGAAGTCAATGTCCACGTTAAACATTTTTCTGTCTAGGGTTAAGGTCAAGCTCTAGAGGTGATCTACCTGTCCGTAGGGAGATTTTCCTACAACAGAAACTGGCGACTCCACTGGGGAGATAGCCTCAAATTCGAAACCTCTTGTTTGGATTTTTCTCCTCATTGACCTTGTTTTGTCCCTTGATTGTTTCATACCTGGTTCACCCCTCTTTGATTAGTTTCGTGAGCTGATTGGCTCCTTACCTTATCACACTCAGCATACTTGTCAAGTTCGGATCTCAATTTTTGAATTTTTTTGACATTTCTGGGGCTTTTAGACCCTGGCGCTCCTGTCCTAGTGTTAACAGAGCGCCAACGCTCCTGAAGGCTTTACACAGAGCGCTATAACGCTCCTTGCCCTTGGAAACAGAGCGCCAACCTCCTTTTGGCCCAAAAACCCTCCAGAACTACCTTTTTCAAGGTTTGCCTCTGTGTCTCTTTTGCTGAGTGATCTTGTGAGTCATTTTTTCTTCCTTTTCAGCCTTAACATATGTCTTTTTGAAGGATAAATACCTTATTTATTGGATCTTGTAGCCTTCTTCGCCATTCTCATTGAGTTTTTCCCTGTTGAGTGAAATTCAAAACCCATGCATTGTTTTTCTCTTCTCATCAGCTGAGTAAAACCCTGGTGAAGGTCATCAAAGGCCTACAGACCTCTTTATCTTGATTTCAGTTGAGGTCATTGTTCTTCAACTTTTGCTTTTTGGGTGTAAATTTTGTTTTCTCTTTGATTGTTTCTTTTCTTTCTCTTTTTCGTTTTGATTGCAACGAGAGGGTGCATTGTTTGTATGACTTTAGCTTGTGCTAGTTTGATTTTCACGCATACAAAGACGATTAGCAAAACAAGCATTGTGATTGATTGATATTTAAATCATATGCAAACAATAAAAGATATCTTCATGATTGATTGAGCATATTAGAAGGCATGTAAAAGTTTTGCATTACATCAGGATTTGATTGAGAAAAGAATTGTTTGAGGATACTCCGTATTTCATGCTTGTCAAGTGAAAAGAACTCTCTCTCTCCCTTAGATAGACGTTCATCGAAAGAAAATGACTTCTTATCATGTTTGATGCATTCTTTGGATTTGAGTCATAATTCCATTTGTTTCACTTCCATGCACCCCTTTTGCGTAAAGAACAGTTATAAAAATCAACGTTAATTAAAAATCATTTAGAACTTTTTCTTTGCTAAGATCCTCCACCAACAGTACAATAGGTGTAGTACTTTGGATTAGGCTGTGAGCATAACTCTCCAAAGTTTTCAAAACAAACATTAGCATCCTGAGTTAGGGAGAGTCAAATCCAGTTATCGTATAAGTCTGCCTCAGATCCCCCTCTCACACAGGGGTTACGCACGAGGTTGCATTCGGCTAAGCTACGAGGACTAATTCTCCGTGGTTTAACTAATTGTGGTGGTCAGATCGTATTATGGGGATCACTTTGAGGTAAATCCACAATTACTGCGTGGAAGCCTCTTAGTTGGTTTCGAGCTTGATACCCTGCTCCTTGGAGGGTAAATCCACAATTACTGCGTGGAAGCTTGCACCAAGGCGTAAGTACGTTAAGCAGGTCGCCATTGTAATTGTTCCACCCTATCCCCACCCCTTCTGGACTTGATCACGCGACGTTGGATTTCATCACCAACTAGTACGGTCATCAAAAGAAGGTCCTGTT
>JZKD02S2298549.1:216352-247586 GCA_000966675.3 Picea glauca
TGCTTGTTTTGAGTGGTTTTTTTGAGGAGTTACTCAGCATGGCTTTGGCTAGGAAGAGGCATGAGTTGGCCTGATGCCAGGTAAACCTGTATGGTGCATTTTAGGGTTATAACAGGTGGGAAGATGTTCATAGGCGGGATAACTTCTTATCTATAGATGATAAAGTATGGGGAGGGTCTTATGGATGATTTTGGAGTAACCTTGTTTTCCCAAAGGGAATTAAGTAGAGTGTTATGCTAGTTTCTCTATTGATATATTATGGTTATCTTCAGGATACATATTAATTTTTTATTGGTGGATTCATCCAAGCCATTTCCTTGGGGGTAATAGTTAGCTACATATTTCAGAATAATTATTTTTTCTAAAGTAAAATCAATCAATTTCAAAGACGAGAAATAAGTATCATTGTCAAAAATGAGGGTAGTGGGTACTCCAAACCTAGCAATGATGTGTTGTTCCAAAAAATTAATCACCACTTCTTCTTTTAACTTTGTTAGCGGTATGAATTATGTCCATCGTGTGAAATAATCATTGGCTATGAGGATGTACCTGTGTGTTCTGGATGAATGAGGCTTGATCTCACCAATGATGTCTAAACCCCACTATTCAAATGGTTCTTCGACAACTATAGGTTGGAGAGGAACAACATACCTACTCTCTCTTCTGGCATATTTTTTGCAAATATCACAGCTCAAGAAGTAAGAATGTGCATATTTAAACACCATAGGACAATAATATCTTGCTCTTAGGATTTTGTGGGCTGCAGTTTCTCCTGTAAAATTTTCTGCAACTGATTCTTCACGATTTTCTTTGAGGACTTTGTTAGCATCTTGTTTTTCGAAGCATCTAAGGGGAACTCCGTCATAGTTTCTTCTCAAAACAATACCATGGACTACTTGATATTGCGCAGATTTTAACCTCATTTCTCTTTTTTTCTTAGAGTTAAGGTGTTTGGGAGAGGTGTCATACTACAAATACTGATTGAGATTATTGTACCATGAATTCTCCAGTGCTGGTACATAGGAAGCATGTTGTGCATACAATGTTGGTTCTTCTTGCCATCCCTCTTTCGATTGATTTTCTAAATTCATGGTTTCGATCAACAATTTGCAGAGACATTAACCTTTGACGATATTTGAAATCTTGAATTCAAGATCATATTCTTGTAAATCTATCACCCAGTTTCCTCATCATTCTTCTATCTCCTTTTGTACAAACATATACCTTACAATTGGGTGAGGAATTATTACCTTGGTGTGGTTCTTTAATATGTATGGTTTGAACTATTTGAGGGCCTTCTGAACATAAAACAATTGCTTTTCCATTGCTGGGTAGTTCTTTTTATCACCTTGGACACCTATGCTCATATATGATATGGGGCATTCATTCCCTTCCAGATCTTTCTAGGTGAGCACCACTACAAGAGAATGGTCAGAGGAAAATGTATATAACAATAAATCTTTGGAGAAGTATGGAATTTATAGTGAAAGGGATACTGCTTTGGCAGCTTTAACCTCTTCAAAATATTTCTTCTCAATAGACGACCACTTAAACATTGCATCTTTGTTGATCATCTGTTGGAGAGGTTTGACTATTTTAGCAAATTCATACATGAATCTTTGCACAAAATTGATTTAAAAAAAATGCATTGATTTCTTATTATTTGGAAAAGGTATATGCATGATAGATTTAGTACATTTTAGATCAACAAAGATCCCGTATTTAGAGATATTATGCCCCAACAATTTTCCTTCTAAAACAATAAAGACACTTTTCTTCTGATTTAGAGAGATACCATACTTCCTACAGCTTTCAAAATTTGTTTCAAATGGTGTGGATGATGATTTATTTTCTTGGAACACACCATGACATCGTTGAGGTAGATCACTACACTTTGATCGATTAGACCTTTGAACACTATGTCCATTTCCCTTTGGAAATTTGTGCCCATGTTGATCAAGCGAAAGGGAATAATTTGATATGTGAATGTTCCCCACTTAGATCTAAAAGTGGTATTTAGTCAGTCTGTTTCTACTACGAGAACCTTATTGTATCCATAGAATCCATCTAATAGAGAAAAAAAATTGTGAACTAGAGATGATCTAGAGTATCTGTTCCATAGGTGGGAAACTATAGTTATCTTTGTCAGAGGCTCGGTTCGTATTTCCTAATTCTATGCATAACCTAATTTCCCCAGACTGCTTCCTTATTGGTACGAGATTAGAAAACTAGGTCAAATGTCAAAATTCAAAGATGATCCAGTAATCTAGTAGATCTTTCGACTCCTTTTGGATCAATGGTTCAAGAGTAGGATGTATTTTCCCAAGTTTCTGCTGAAAAGGTTTGACACCTTCTTTTTATGTGAATAATATGTTGAATGATATGAGTGTTTTATTTTTTTAGATCCCAATAAGTCCACATGAACACATCCTAATACTTCTTGAATAGTTGCGTGAAAGTGTGATTTTATGCCTCTGAACAACAAGTGCCTAAATTAATGAACTTTAGTTGTTCCGGAGTGACCATAGTTACCAAGGAATGCATCAAAGTCAAGATGTTCATTTTGGTATTTGTTGTTGTTTTAAATATAGAATGTAATTTTAAAATCTTCTCAAGTGACAATACATTTCTTGGGAGGCAATTGCTCTTGATCTTGTTTGCCTCATCCTAGTATTCCTATAGATTTTGCTGGTGTGCTTCATCATCTATCACAAAAACTTGGAACATGTTTTCACTGGCGAGGAAGTCTATTAATTGAGATTCGTCATTGAACACCCTCTAGGTGATGTTATTTGGTACATAAGGCTTGAAAAGTAGTTTGATAGTAAACATATTATTCAATGGAGTAAATCTAGATGTTGCATTAGCCAAAGTGTCGACGGTAGCATTTTGAGAGCAAGTTATAGTTGTAATGTTAAAAAATTTGAAATAATTTATCAGATTCCGTACCTCTTGCTGGAAGCTTTTAAGGTGAGGGGACATGCAGTGTATATAATTCTTTACCTATTTGACAATTATTTTTGAATTGTCAAAAACCCTTAGAAATTTTACCTTGATATCAATAGCCTTTTTAAAACCTTGAACTAAAGATTCGTATTCAACCACTTTGTTGGTGCATTCAAATTCCAGACAAAACAATATCAGGGTTTTATGTTTTTCAAGATCAATTAGTATGCAACCTGTACCGAATCCTTCTTGTGATATGGAGCCATAATTTTTTTTCCAAATGTTAGTCCCTACAATTGAGTTAGTAAAATAAAAATGATCTATTTCTACTATTTTGTAGTCATTTGCACCAGACCGAGTGCAATGAAGTAGTTCAGACTGTTCTTCTACTTGAAATTAAGATGGTTGCACTATATAACAACCATTGTCAACTTCTAAAAAACAATTCCCCAAATCCATGTGAGAAAAACTAATAGGTTTGTTCTTACCTTCAAGCTTAGTTACCATGTGCTTCATATGAGATTCAAAATCAACTTTGATTTGATTCATCCTTCCCTTGTATGGTAGCCATAAATGAGTCTAATATGTGGAGAAGGAACCCTATAGTTTTGTAGACTAGTGCCTGCTCAACAACAAACTATAAGCTTCCAAAATATATACTACAATGGTATCAATAACTTGATGAACTATGGGATCGAAAGATAATCTAATTAATATATATGTAATTTGACCCATTACTTTCACATGAGATCTATCTAATTGGATAATTTTGGTCATGCTTTTCTCAAGGACAACATTTATCTTTTGGAAAGTTGAGTATGGCATCACATTGGAAGAAGAGTAAGATTCCACCAAACAATTGTGCACATTGAAATTGAAGATTTCAAATGTGAGGAGGAAAGGTGGGACCTGGGATCTAGAATGTGATCCTATATTAGCTGCGTTCATTATAGACTTTGTAATGGTTTTCTCTGCTATCTTAGTTTTAGAATATTTCGAGGTGGTGTCTGCTACAAAAATAGTCTTTTGCTAAGAGGGTGTGGGTTTGAATGTATCAAGAATGAGGTCACTCTATTGAGTAAGGGAACATATGTCGAACAACGAGATGTTTTCTTTGGTTTTCTTCAGATCTTCAATAACATTGTAGACTAAATAGTTAATTTCATATATGTTCATATTTTTATTTGATTGCAAAGTGTTGGGGGTATTAATAGCCCGTGAAGGGTTACTTGGATTCTATGTAGCTGTGGGAGGATTTATCTTTCTAGGAGGAAATCAAGTTTTAGAAGGTAGAGGATTTTTGGACGCTTCCCCTTTATTGTGTAAGTTATAATATTTTGGAACAACTTTTGTAGTTTGAGTGTCTCCTATATAAATTTCTTCCACCTTGTCACCGTAAGAGTCTAAACACTAGTCCCAAAAAACATGGTAGATTCTTCAGTAGTGTATTTTTCCTCACTAGATTCCTCATTTTATGTTTCTTGGGTTTGTTCTTCAACAATGGTCTGCTAGTCTAACAACAGGTTAATGACTAGGGTCATGTAATTAATCCACTAAGAAAACTTCTTTTTGGAATGGTTCGTTTGGTGATAGGAACAAAAATTGTTCATACAAAAATCATTGATATTTAACATGAGCCTAGGGGTCTTTCGTTTCTTAGGTGGGCTATCAATCCTTTTAAATAAAGGGAGAAAAGGTTTAAGTTTAGAGGATCCTTCACTAGCACTCTTCTTGAGATATACCACTTCATTGGAAAGCTTCTTGACTAGTTGACTATGTTATCTAACTCCTTGGGTTCTTTTTTAGGAGGATTATTCAAAAGTAAATGTTTTTTCCAACTAATTTTGTTTCCTCAATTATGGGGTGGCTACCTAAGGAGAGAATTTCTTTTTCAACTTCCTTGACTTCTTCAAATTTATGTGCTAAAGTAGGTCTACTGTCTCTTTTGACAATCATGTCGATTAAAGGGTGTATAATTGAGGTATAATATATCCATCCTTAATGATTCGACATGGGCATCATCAATAGGGAACTTGTTCAAGATGGTAGTGAAGCGTTGATCGAAATATTTCACTTTTTCTTTCTTTTCCATTTTAAGAGCTACCAATTCTTTGAATAGTGTTGCAGGAGTTTTCTCATCCCCAAATTTACAGAGGAAGGCGTTCTCGAAATTATTGCATCTTGTTATAGATCTAGTTGAAAGATTATAGTACCAGGCGGATGCCTTCTTCTCAAAGGTATGAAAAAATAACCTACATACTACATCTTCATATCGGAGATCAATGAGATGAATTTCCAAATATAAGTACTTAATGTGGTCTTCCAAGGAGCATGGCTTGTCTAGGTGAAACTTAGGAAGAAGTATTTTTGGTTGTTTCAACAAGTCATACATTTGTCCAGGTAGATTCAAGGCTCCCTAAGACGTCCATGCTGGGATGAAGTTCTGATTTCTAGCCACGTCGTCCTCTTCAGATTCAAAATGACATTTAGACTTAGAATGATGTTCATACTTGGGAGGGGTAGGACCTCGAGGAGTAGGAGGGATTTGGTCCAAAGTTTGAGGTATTTCTTGCAAAGAAACTTCAACTAAGTCCTCAATGGAGTTAACAAGGATGTTGGACTAATTAACAGGTCTTCAGGTAGCTCTCCTCCTAGGTAATGTTGAAGGTACATGTAAGTGACCAATCAATTTAGCCAAGGAACGAGTGATTCATCGAGTTTCAACAAAATCTATGTTAGAGACAATGTACCAAGTCTCAGGATTGGTTTCAGGACTTCCGACAATAGGATTTGAAATGAAGGGTTAATATCTTCGAAAGGAAATTCCTGCTCAGGAAAAATATGCAGTGGTTGTTGTCCAATGTGGATGTTATCATAGGTCCTACCACGTGAGTATAGAGTGTTACCTCTAGCCATACAATTCAGGCCCTCCTTCTAGCGCCAATTTTGTTGATGTGGGAAAAATGCCCTTCAATAGACATGGGTACTCCCCGGTATGAGGTCCCAATTAGAATACACACCCTTTGGATTAGGAGACCCATCTAGATTCTGTACTGATTGTCATTACTGGGTTGGTAGTTTGAATGAATGGTTTAAATGAAAAGGGGGTATGAAAAATGAAAAATAAGATACTTGTATAAATGAAATCTATTCTATCCTAGATAGGAGCAACTAAGCGTAACTGACAAACAACTTGAAATGATAACAATCCCTGCAATAGATTTCTTCCAGATAGTTGTTAGAGAGAAACAAGGTTAATAAAATACACATACGAAAACACAACCAAATTATTCTAGGCTACACATTCATATACATAAAATTGGTCATCATCTCAAAACAATTAATAAGAGAGAAAACAAGAATTGCAGAAAACTCATGTTCACAGAAGAGAAGTCTATAAGTGAAACATAATTCTTACAACATTTCTAGAAAACCCAACATTTACTTGAAATAGTTGAAATAAAACCACCATTAAAAAATAAAATTTCTCTTAAGAATATTGGCCTTGAGGGCTTCTCATTATTATCTTAGAAAATTAGTTCCCTAAAATTACAAAGTTGAGGAGTCCTCTTCAAAGTGGGTCTCTTCCTGAATTTATAACTCCCTAAGTAACTTCCTATTGGGGGGTTTTTGGGTTCTACAAGAAGTAGTTACAAGTCTCTTCATATCCCCTTTCAAATTTCTTTTCATAAGTTACAAAAGGTACAAAATTGTGTAACATTGATATAAAAAGACAAAAGAGAGGGTGGTTGAGAATGATTTTCGAGTTGATGTTGTGTCTCTTTCATTTATCCTTGTCCTTCAAGTAGGCTTCCCAGAAATCGTGTTGTCCCAAAATGGAAAAAATTATGTGGTAAAGAGTGACTCTAAGGTGGCCTCGTAAGTATTTGCATTTTGTGAGAGACTATTCATATCCCTCGTTGAATTAACCATGAAGGATTGGATCATATTTTGTGTTCTTGTTGGTGTCACAAGGTGATCGTGCATTAAGTATACTATGACTTTGGTTGAATCCCTAGCATTTGTTTGTATATGCTTCATATTTTGTTTGACCTATGAAAATATATTTTCATCGGTCTTCTTATTTCCTAGCTCTTTGATCTGGGGAAGATGTCCTTTGTGAGCTAAGATGTAGGATTCCTTATGAAGTTGTGTGCAGTTTAATAGTGAATTCTTAAAATCCTTTTCAACCTTTTCACCAGCTTGTTGGAAATTTTTTAGTGCAGTGTAATCGATATTTCTTTCCCACTCTAATGTGCATGGTAATTCTGTAGGGGCATCTGTATTCTCAATAATCCAATGTTGCGTCTCATTTAATCCTTCTCTCATGGTGGCGAATTCTATATTCTTGGCCTGGGATCTGCTATGTTGTGCCATGCTCTGTGCAACTAGTTGCTGGAAGAATTGCATATTCATGTACATATCTATTGCCAACTTGTGAAGTTATGTACTAACTCCCTCGACACACAACATGAATTCTTTGATGCTCTCCTTGTTGCTTTTACTGTGTCTGACCTCTTCTTCTAGCTCTCTGATCCTTTCATATTTTTCTTCATTCTTGTGCACTAGATATTTAAGATTTTGTTTCAAGGCTAGTGTGAAGGTGACGCCATCCGAAGTGATTAAAATTAGATCATTTTTTATGTTTTCCATCACATTAGTTTCGGTCATCATTGATAATGGGGCCTTTCTAGCCACTAGGAGTTTTTTGGTTTTCTACAATAGTATTTTACCATAAGCCTTATCGAATATGAAGGTGTCCATGTTGGCTACCTTCCGAGCCTTAAAGGGCATGGATGTTCCCAATCCTAACTTACCCATTGGAAAGTGTCCTCCCATGAGTGGGATATCAGTTGACGACCTTGAAATGTCTATTTCCATGGGAGATGTGTCGTTGCTCCTTTCTTCTCCATCCTTTTTTCTTTATTATTCCATTGTTGCTATTATTGTTGTTTTCACCGCTTTCACTGCTATTGCCTCTTCTTCATATTTATTTTGGGCCTCTCAAACTCGTTTCTCATATATTATTCTACCCAAACTATTTCCCCTCCTTTTAAATATCATGTTGTGGTATGTCCTTGCTCGACGACAACTTTCTTCCTCCTTGACGTCAATTTATATTCCCACTTGTACTTGCAGTTTCTGTAGTGATCTTTGATGACATCTAGAGGATCATGCCTCCATAATATTTCCTCACTAAAGTGGAATTATGCCAATTTATTCACTTCATGTTGCACTTCCTTGATTTCCTTAAATGAATAAGACCCGACCCAAAGTGGGAGAGGAGGCCAAATGGACTTCTTGTTTCTATATAGTGTTGCACCAATCCCGTGTACAAATGTCTGGTATGCGATCTCCTACATCACAAGTCTATCTAGGATGAATTTTGGAATCAAGTGAGGGGATTTAGTAGCTCTGTATATGATGAGGTAGGTTCCATGCTCAAGGAGATACCAATCCCCTATTCTCTTGACTATGGTTTGTGCTTTTTATTTCATGCACATTGTTGACGAGTCAAATATAAGTTGGTACAATGGAGCCAAGAATTTTTCACATATATTCTGATACTCAGATTGATATTTGTTCTCCCATAATATTTTGCAGTAGATATGGATCAGGGG
The DNA here is from genome assembly GCA_000966675.3 of Picea glauca. Taxonomy (NCBI): domain Eukaryota; kingdom Viridiplantae; phylum Streptophyta; class Pinopsida; order Pinales; family Pinaceae; genus Picea; species Picea glauca. The sequence goes on from JZKD02S2298549.1 coordinate 224,920, forward strand.
TTCACTGGGTTTCCAAGACCAACCCATTTGAGGAAATGAGTGACATATGCACATTGCATCTAGTTGGTATGGGGACATATAAAAGATTTAAAACTCCCATAGTGTGGTGTTCTTCGCTACTATGAGTGATTCCTCCAAAGATGAAGAAAATATATCTACCTAGTTGAAATTGACCCTACGTCTACGACATAGTATAAGAGGGGTACCCATGTCATTCTGAACTTTTGAGCATCGAGATCCCCATACAACCTATGAAACATAACTATTTCATATTGATATGGTAGTATGAGTAGATTGGCGGGGTACTCGTTGGATGACCTAGACTTGAATACCTTACTAAGCATGTACCATCCCTTTAGAATCTCTCTTGGGCAATACTGGAATTTTTTTCATCATCTTCTTGTCCTGTGACCTTTCTTCATCTTCCAAGTGATAAGAAGAAGAAATTATTGAAGCCTGAAAGGCGATGATTGGATGACCTTTAACATTTACAATGAATATGGTCTCTAGATCAACATGCTTCATGATCCATGAAATAAATTCTATGCAGGGAAACACTACTAGATGTGTTGCAAATTTATATAGCTTATCCCTCCTGATGTGTTTGAATTTTTTGAGGTTGGGATCATCTTCCTCCAACTGAGGGAAAGTATGATTGTTAAAAATTTAATAGAATTCACCCAACTTGAGCAAGGTCTCTTTATCAAAAACACCCTTAGTGTCATCATAAACATGCCCCATGTTGTCGACATCTTATTCTTCTATACTCCTTCTTGCAAAGGCCTCTTTGACTGGGGCCTTTTCTATGCTTTGTGAGATTTTCCGAGGAGGAGTCATGGTTGAATTTTCAAAAGGAGATATATTTATCATCAATATTGAAAAAATTAAGATTGAAACAATGCATCAAGTGTTTACTAACTCAACAGAGGAAAGAAGTGAAAAGAGAAGGGGATTAGTTTCAAGTCTGGGGGATCATTTATGTGTTTTTGTGAAATCGATGACTTGCGGATTTCTTCAATGATACATATCTGTATCGGTTCCCAAATAGTGAACTCCACCAACAAAGAAATGCCATATCGATGATAAACCTATGATTAATGCCGATGAAAGGGGGTAAGGCTATATCAACACCAAACTTGTGATTTTCATCTATTAAGAAAGGGGAAAGTCCATATCGACACCAAACTTATGAATTTCGTCGATGAAGCAAGGATTCATTGGTGATTGAATGACATTCTTTACTGATAAATAAAATAAGTGCATAATCGAATTTGAGATGAAGTCTGTTTTTTTTTTTATAGTGGATCTAACCCTGAGACTAAACCAACAATTCAAATCAGCACAAAAAGAGATGTGATGGAAAATTAGACAAGGTGTCAGAGAGGGGAAAATTCATGTGAAAAGGGATGAGCATGATGATTTCATTCTTCGAGGGAGAGGGGAGGAATATTGGGCAGGAAAATTTCCCTATATTTTATTGTAAAAGACGACCATGTCATCTCTAGGGAGGGCTTTCAAATTTTCAGATCTGAAAATTGCTACCTAGTGAGTTAACAATAACACCATAGTTGTTATCACCTAACAATTTCACACTGAAAATTATGACTGAAAACTATATGTAGAAGAATCACCAACACAATTGAGACAAATTTTTTTGTTATGTAATCTTTATTAAATTCATAAAATATGAGGGAAAAACCATCCCTCTTGGTCAACATACTTTGACCCAAAACTAGGACAACCTTTTCCAAAAAAATACCAACAAAATTTTGAGGACAACCTTGTCTTCCCAATAGAAAATCAGCAAAATACAAATCAACAAAATTACATGGAAATCACCTCTGCCTAACAAACTTGGTGCTTCCACCTCTACTAATGTTGACACCATTTGTATGACTTCTGACATCATTCACACAGACTTATGCTTGTTGCCTCAAACTCCTCGCACATGCAGACCAAATCTTTCTAGAAAATCTATCACATGTGCGGCTCGCTTCCCTCACACATGCACACTGTGTACGACCCATCCATACAACGTTTCTTCTCACACCTATGAGTTGTACGACCTACTCACATGTGAGGCCTATACTCTTCCTTCCACACATGCGACTGTCCTTTTCAGTATGTTGTCTCTCTTTCTTCCTCACATGTGTGGCCTCACACATGTGCCTTCCTTGGCTAGAAAAGATGGATTCCTTGGCTTGAGACAGAAACATAAAATTATCTCCAATCCCTAGGCCAAATTTGTCACAATTGCACAATTTCCCTTGCTAAAATTTCCAAGCTCCTAGCACAAGTGCACCTCATTTATGCTCTCTCCATATTGCAAAATGATCAAATGTCACAATGACATCTCTCCTTTATATAGGAGTCCAATGAGTGAGTTTAGGATCCCTTCCTAAAATCAACAATTAATCAGAATATTTTATTTTCCTCTTGTGGGTGTGGAACCCCATCACAAGCTGACAAAGCCCATCACCTTTCCCATGAGGTTGTAGCCTCATTTCTAGGATGATTTGAATGAAATAAAATCCTGATCTGGTGCCAATGAAGATTCCCACAAGCATGGAACCTTGGCCTCTTGTGGGAATACCTACCGATGCTACAAAAATAAACACTCCCTCTTAGTGAGGGAGGTATTCCATACTCCAACATCTGGATACACCACTGTCTAGCATAGTATAAATAGATATATCTTATGTACTGGATCTACCACCTTATTTTCACTCCAATCCTCCTGATTGGTTAGTCCCTCTATCACTGTGGAAAATGGTCCATGAATTCTGTCACTGGAGAAAATCATGTTGTCCAATCTGCCTCACCGATTTCTTCCTATGTGATTGAATTACATCCTACTCCCCATTATTCTTGGCTAGCTGCCTCCTTTGTCACTATAACAAAACCTTCTTAATCAACTGGATCCTCCATGGAGGTCTCACATGCCCTAGAATCCTCCTTCCTATTAACCTCATGTCTGGCCTCCTCAACCCATGAAACCTATCTGTCAGTATTGGAAGATTCCTCTCTCCCACATGAGCCTGAGGGGGAACTCCCTCTGAATGGATGAATCTCTCTCTAAGCCTCCCGAATCCCTCTAGAGTCAGACTCCCTCTGAGTCTATACAATCTCTATAGCCATCTTCTCCCTCTGAACCTGCTGACCTCCTATGTACTCTAATCTCCTATGAATTGTCCTAGGAGTTTTTTCCTCCATACTAGATCTTAAGGGATGAGTCCCTCTAATATTTGGCTCCCTCTGAGATGAAACTACTAGTGAATCTACCTTCCTCATCACTAGTGGAGCCACATGCTCTTCATCATTTGTCTCTATGCTCCTTCTAGTCACAACACACATAGGTTTCCCCCTCAACCTATATAGGTTTCCCCTTCTAACTCCAAGAACTGTTATTGATCTGAAGCTATATTGTTTGGGCACAAGAAACACCTATCCTTCTAAAACAAATATGTGGTATCCCTTCTTCTCAATCTACGAGACTGCGAGAACACTCCTCTTGAGATTTGACATCCATAACACATTCAAAACCCTCATTATCTCTCCCGACTCTAGCCTAAATGATACTGTACCAGATCCTCATACTGCATGATTGGTCCCTATACCAAGCTCCACATACAAATCTGAGTAAGTCTTAGTGAAGATATCAAATAAATTAGGTGCACCTGTCATATGGAAAGATGCTTTGCTATCCACCAACCATGTTTCCCTGCTGAAAATTGTGCCTGAAAGGGAGGATACCAAAAATATATCTTTCTGGAACCTATTTGCAACCTCATCAACCTATACTATTGATGCCTATTACCTTCTTACTCTTCCCCTATGGTGTGGACACTGTGAATCATAGTGCCCAAAATCATAACACTCAAAACATATGATCTTACTAAGATCCTTCTTCCATATCGACTCTTGAGATGCTTCCCTCTTAGGAGAAGACCTTCTCCTTGACATACCTCTTCTGTTTAGAGAACCCCTTCTACCCTTCCTAGTGTGGGATGGAATGGCATGGTTCTCATCACTACTACTCTTTACCACACCATCCATATCATCCCTAGATACTAACAAAGTCTCCTCCTAGATGCAATCTGTCCATAGTTTGTCAAAGTATGGAAAATTTTCTCGTGCACAAATCCCCTACACAAATGGCTCCCAATACCTAGAAAGACCTCTAAATTCTACATTCACCAACTCAACATCCTCCACCTTATCACCGATGGACATAATTTGATCATGAATATGAGTAATCTTTATAAGGTAGCTCATGACTGTGTCCTCATTGGACATCCTGACAACCTGAAGCTAGTGCTTCAAATGAAACTTCCTACCAATATTCCCATTATGTTATAGACCTAACAAAGCATCATACATTTCCTTGGCAGATGTATTCTAAAAAATGCAAGGAATCAAGTGATCCTTCACGGACTCAAGCAACACTCGCTTGGCCTTCACTTCTTTCTTCTTGTGAGTTGTCAACTTCTGTGTATTGGTAGGGGTTGCAACCGCACTCTCAACATAATATTTGAAGTCATTTTCTTCCAATTGAAGGAGAACCCTTTCCTTCCAAGACCTGAAGTTGGTTTCCCATTCCAACCTATCCTCAAGCTTCAATTTGTTCACCATGGTGACCTTCCCGGAACAAGAATAAGAACAAGTGCAACAACAAAACTCCCCTAGTGTTATATCCAACAATGTGTCTCAAGATGATTACCTTCTCCTCATATCTCGAGTTCTGATACCATGTCAATTTTCTAGATGCACTCTATATGACCAATTTTCAGATCTGAAAATTGCTACCTAGTGATTTAACAATAACACCCTAGTTGTTATCAATAAAAAATTTCACACTGGAAATTATGACTGAAAATTATATGCAGTAGAAACACAAAATCTCAGAGATGAATCACCAACACAATTGAGACACAAATTTCAGTTCTATAATATTTATTAAATTCAAAAAATCTGAGGGAAAAACTGTCCCTCTTGGTCAACACACTTTGACCCAAAACTAGGACAACTTTTTTCAACAAAATACCAACGAAATTTCGAGGACAAACTTGTCCTCCCAACAAAAAATAAAAAAAAATATAACTCAACAAAATTACCCAGAAATCACCTCTTCTTGAGAAAACTACTTCTACCACCTATACTAATGCTAATGTCAGGAGTACGAACCTGTTGCTGCCTCAAAATCCTCACACGTGTGGACCAAATCTTCCCAGAAAATCTTTCACATGTGTGACCTACTTGCACTCACACACACATACTGTATACGACATGTCCATACAACGTTTATGCTCCCAGGTGTGAGTTGTATGACTTTCTCACATGTGCGTCCTATACTCCTCCTTCCACATGTGTGGCTATTATTTTTAGTCGGTTGTCCCTCTTTCTTCCTCACATATGTTCCTTCCTTGGCTGGAAAAGATGCCTTCCTTGGATTGATACATAAACAAAAAATCACCTCTAAACCCTAGGCCACATTTGTCACAATTCTATAATTTCATTACTGAAATTTCCATGATCCTAGCACAAGTGCACCTCACTTGTGCTCTCTCCATCTTGCACAATGATCTAATATCACAATGAAATATATCCTTTATATAGGAGTCCAATGAGTGAGTTTAGGATCCCTTCCTAAACTCAACAATTAATTAGAATATTTTGTTTTCCTCTTGTGGGTGTGGAACCCCATCACAAGCCCACAAAGCCCATCACCTTTCCCATGAGGCCATAACCTCATTTATAGGACATTTTGTCTAAAAAAAGGGCTGATATGGTGCCAACTAATATTCCCACATGCCTAGCACCTTGGCCTCTTGCTGGAATACCTCCCAGTGCTACAAAAAATCAACAAAGGTGAGCTATGGTAGGGACATAGAGGGACAAGCTATAGTGAGGATGCTTGGAGGTGCTAATAAAAAAGGAGAAAACTAGTTTGAGCAAGAAGAAAAGAGGAGGTTGCCTGAACCAACCAGCCTTAGCCTCTGTAAATGTGTAGACCTCAAATGATTTGGATGGGGGCCATATTAGAGATGGAATCAGTGAAGGCATGCTAATTGGAGAATATTTTTGGGTCTTATGTTTCACATATATATCATGAAAGAAAACTCCAAGGCTGTTAGAACGAAGAATGTGAGAGAAGAAGGAGTAAGTACACTTACCAACGAATGGGGTGATGACATGTCGAGGATAAGAGGAAAATGGTCATGTGGATGCTTGACATTCATATGTTACCTTTTTCTTGCACTTCCAATGCTCAGTGTGATAATGGTGAAAATAAAACAATGCTAAATGAGGCTTTATAGCCTCGTCAGGTCCCCCTTGGTGTGGATATTGAGGGAGAAAGGGTGCGAAATGAGGTTTATGCTAGGGTCAAATCACTATTTCGGTGATGAAAAAATGATTGAGCACCATTGTATCTACGGTCATGGGAAGATTAATGCTAATGCATCAATAATGGAGAGGAGATTAGTGCCAATGTGTCGGTGGTCATGGGAAGATTACCACCGATGTATCGACGATTGAAGAAAGATTGACTGTCGATACATGAGCAAGTTACAAGAAATAATTTAAGTGTTGATTGATTATTTTCATCAGTGAGGAAACTGTTAAGTCACTGACAATAGACATATTAGTGGAGGAAGAAAGATCTCCTTCATCGTGTTGGTGAGGAAAACATTTCCTCCACCACAACATCATGTGTCGGTAAGTCCAAGAAGTGATGAAAAGACTAATTAAATAGCTCCAAAAGGTCTCAAACTTGCACAAATCAAACTTAGGTTATTTTCACATGATGTAAGGGCCTTGAAAAGTATAAGGGAGGGTCCTTATTTCTTGAGGAAAATTTGGCTTTAAAATAAAAATATAAGAAAAAGAAAAGTTTGTGGTTCCAACACAACAAGAACCCAATATGAAGACAAAGAATAAACCCTTTGGATTTGCAAGGAGAGAAACATCATTTTACAAATCTTCCAACTAGTGTCCTGCCAATATTTAGTGGTGATAGTGTCATGAATCTAGACAAGCACCTTGACTAGTTTTTGACAATTCGTGATATTCATTTAGTAACACATGACGATGCGATGATTAGATTTTAACTACAAACATTGATTGGCCCTGCATATGATTGGTATTTGTCTCTTCCCGTGGATTCAATCACTTGTTTTGATGATATATAATATGCATTCATGAATAGATATGATAAACTTGTTGCATACCATACTCTTATTACTCAGTTCACCCAAATTCATTTAGAGAAGATTGAAAAAATCAAAGACTTTAATCTCCATTTTTCAGAAAACTACAACAAATTCCAAAAGGAAAACGTCCTAAAGATAGATTCATTCTTGGATTCTACAAGAATGCTATGCTCACAAATGTCATATATTCAACTAAGTATACACAAATTGATGCATTGAATTAATCCATTTGAAAGGAAAAATAAATGGAATATGACATGTTGGGGAGTAATGCTAATCCAGACATCATACATGGATGAGTATAGCAACACGTGGAAAATATTTCTTTGTCAAATAAAAATACTACAGTTCCAATCCATACTACGAAGAGGCATTTTCCAAGGGCATCCCCCAAATTTAAGAAATCTTCCTCCTCAAAATGATGTTCCTTGTGCATGACAAGATGCTAAAATTTCTCAACTCAATAGAATAGTCAAATTAATGCAAAATGAGATAATTTGATTGAGGAGAAATGGTGAACAAAGTCCTAGGCAACAATATCAAAATCTTGGAGTACCTTCATATGGATTTAGATATTATCTCGAAATAAATCATAACATTGATGATCGTATTCCTAGGCATAGATCCCCTCACATTCAAAATCCTAATTCCTTGGTAATGGGAGAAGATTTTGATGAATTACCCAAAGAAGAAGATCAGTTTCCCAAGATTCAAGAAGTCAACAATGAAGCAAATTATAGACTTTTAGAATGAATGGAAATGGATAATGACACAATACCATTTTCAAAAGGAGAATGGATGCAAGAAGGATAATATCTGAATGAATATCAACATCATCAAGAGAATGTTGTTCAAACCAGGGACCATTTAAATAAGTTCAAGGGAAAGGATTCAATTCCTCCACAAATTTATAGAACCATTGGATTTAGAAACAAACCAATGGGCTCTTATACACCAACAATTGTTCCTCTTTGAACAAACATTAGGAACACATATTATTTTCCTCAAAAAATTAGTGAAGTAGAAATATTTACAAGAATGGCCTATAATGTTGTTGATGACCTAACCAAATTTTAGATCACTCTTCCATTCTTGGAAGTGGTCAACATACCACAATAGAAAGATAATTTAATCAAGGTGTTAGGTAATGAAGATAAATGTGACACAATAGTAGAAGAAACTATCATGAAAAATCAACAACAACATGCTACTCTATTTATGAGAACACAAGGTAATTTTTCTCCATTCTATATATCTTTGGAAAACTAGAGTTAATATTACATAGTTGTGTGGTGGATAGTGGAGCCACAAATAATATCATGCCACTTTCAATAATGGAGGCGGTTGGTTTAGAATGCACTAAAAATTATGAGGTTGGTGAAAGCGTATATGCAACTGATTCAAGAAAAGTACTAGCATACGGAGAAATAAAGGACTTGTGTGCATAGATAAGTCCTACACCACATATTAAGACAATGTTTACTATAAGAGTGGTTAATTTACCAACAACATATGGTGTTGTTATTGGAAGGGAATGGTTTTTTCCCTTGAGAGGGTATATAATGAATGATGGAAGTTATATGATGCTTCCAAACAGAGAAGGAGGTTTTACCAAAGTATCCTACAAGAAAAGGATCCATGTTTCCTTCAAGAGGAAATAAATGGTGTCAATGGATAACTACATTGATTCTGATCTTGGAAATTATTCCATTTTGAGTAAATACGACATAGAGTATAAAAAGTATGACAATTCTTCATTCAAAGGATTTTGGAAAATGTTTTTTATGGTGCATCTTCTAAATTTGGAGTTGGATAAGGTGTGATGTTTAAAATCCTTGAAGTAGGATTGTATCCTCATGAATTTAGATTCCAATTTGAATGTACAAATAATGAAGCAGAGTATGAGGCATTGGTACAAGGATTGACACTTGCTCACCATATGATGATCACTGATCTTGTAGTGTGGAATATTTTGAGCTAGTGGTTAATAACATTCGAAAAATATATAATATTAAGAAGGAAAAAATCAAACTATATGCAAGAAGGGTCTGGGATATTATTGAATCATTCTATTCCTTTAATATATTTTTTGTTTGTTGAGATAAAAATAAAAAAATTGTATCCTTTATTTTCAATCTAGATGATTCTCAAACCACTAATACCTATCACGTCAAAATGATTTTCACCCATCATTATCAAACAATGAATATGATTTCTAGGTGTTTGAAAATGATGAACATGTTGTAAATTTCCTCGTAGATTTACAACCAACATCATCAAATGGTCCATTTAATGATGAAAAACAGATGGACATTAAAGATGGATAAAATCATCCAAAGGAAACTCAAAATCCAAGTTGTGAATTTCTCCCAAAAAAAATATGTTAGTCTTGAATCACTCTTCACAAGGGATGAACAAACAAAGAAAAAGAACACAGTTGATGAGCCTTCCCTTAGGAAATTTTAAGAAACCCAAAAAATTAATATTGCTACATCTAAATCTCTAAAGTACATAACACTAGGTATGAGTTGTTTAAACATGGACCTATGATGATAAGAAGATATATGAAAAGTCTATATTTAAACATATTGTACCACTCAAATAATGTTCCAAACCTTTTAGGAAAAAATTAAGGGTGATTAATCCTAAGTTGAATCCTTAGGTCAAATTGGATCTGCAAAAGATGGAAGAGGATGGGATTATTTTTTTAATCAAGCATTTAAAATGGATCTCAAACCTAGTGGTGGTTAGGAAAAAGAATGGAGAGATCCACTTTTGTGTTGAATTCCGGGAAATTAATATTCGAGCATCCATTAAGGATAATTATCCTTTTCCAAATATGGAGATGTTATTACAACATGTGATTGGTTGTACATTAATTTCCATGTTATATGGATTCTCAGGATACACTCAGGTGATTATTGTTGAAGAAGATAGAAACACAACTGATTTTGTTACACCATGGGGAACACTCGCTTATGTTCACATGCCTTTTGGATTGAAAAATGTTGGTGCTACATTTCAGTGGGCTATGGACCACGCTTTCAGTGATTTGATTGGAAAATTCATGGAATCTTACCAATATGATCTAAATATTCATTCAAAGTTTAGATAACATCACCTAAAACATATTAAGCAAGTTTTTCAATGATGTATAATGTATGACATATCCCTCAATCCTAAGAGATGCTTATTTGTAGTATCAAAAGGGAGATTTCTTGGTCATATAGTAAGAAAATAAGTCATTTATATTGATCCGGAAAGAACTAGATCCATAAATGATTAGAATCCTCCTACTTCTCATAAAGGAGTGCAATATTTCTTTGGAAAGATAAATTTTGTTTGAATATTTGTCACTGATTATGCTTCAATTGTGAAACCAATCAATACGTTATTGAAGAAAGATCAGACTTTTGAATGGACCCCTGAAAATCAAAAGGATATCTCAAACATCAAACAAGAAATCACCAATGCCCCTATTCTTGATCTAGATTGGATCATTATATTGTTTGACATATATATTGATCCTTTTAGAGTGGAAAAGAATTGGAGGAATCAACTAGCAGGGCCATTTTAGTGGCAGGTCCTAGTTTGGAAAATTGGGGTATGGAACCTTTTGGGGCCATTTTGAGGCATCAAATGAAATTTTATGGGGTTTAAAATTTTGTGGCATAGTTCAAACCCCTTGTTTCTATTTTAGACATCGATACTTTTCCATTGGTGCAAAAATTGCGTCAATCAGAGCTCGTATGCAAAAGTTATGCCTCCCGCAAGTTGATCTACCATGTTGAACACCATGGTACGAGAGGATGCCATGCCATCCCCCATTACTCATGCATATGGGGATATCCATGTATGTAATTTTAGAAATATTCTAGAAGGTCCAAAAACATATCACAATTGAGGGTTGAGGAAGTCAAAATCCTATCCCTATATGGCTATCAGGCTATGCTAAATACCAGACCATTAGGAGGAGAAGGGGTTCCATTCTTTTTCATTGTATCTTGTTCTATAGCTGAGGAAAACATATGAGTGTGGTATTATGTGATCATAATAGAGGAGGAGAGATTTTGTAGCATCAATATAGGCCACCAGTCAAAGACAATTCCACATAGAGTGCCTCTTTCTTTGTACTTGCATCATTTCCATACTAGAGAAAAGAGAGTAGAGCAACATCACCTTCTAGCTGGGTTTTCTCCCATACTATCATATCTTGTGTTTATTTGTGGATGATGTGATTGCATTTTATTTTTCTCTATTTTACGCATTTTATATATTTCATGCATAAGCCAAAAAAATAGTAACTAAATATTCTGGAAATATAAAGGAAAAATAGCCTTAACAATAAAGATTTCAGTTATTTATCATATCTGTTGTGATGAACTGTTCTAGTGGAATATCCATGATAGTTTATAGATCAGTTCTATTTAGCCCTGATTTTGACAAGGATTTCATATTGTATTCATTCGCTTTAGAATAAACTATTGTTGCTATAGTTACTCAGAAAAATCAAAAGGGGGAAGAGCTTCCCATTTCTTTCATAAGAAAAAATTTACATGATTATGAATTGAAATATCCTACCATAGAAAAACGATCTTTTTCTTTGGTTCAGGAAGTTTCTCATTTTAAAACTTATATTCTCTCAACACACATTGTTGCCTATGTGCCACTTTCTCCTACCAAGATGTTTCTCAACCAACAATTCAGATAATGGAGATGGGAAAATTGGTTGACAAAACTTCAAGAATATGATATTGAAATTAAACCCCTCAAGGTTGTGAAAGGACAATAATTATGTAAGATAATTAATGGAATTGAAGTTGTGAATATTAAATCTCCTCATATAGATGATGCTACTATACAATATTTGTCCATATCATAGTCTAAATGGTATAATTACATTGTCTTTTATTTAAAATAGGGGCAATTTCCTATTGGAATGTCTTCCAAATAGTGGAGATCTCTAAAAATGAAGACCGGTCAATATGTTCTAGTCTCTAGAGTTTTGTTTCGAAGAAATCTTGTTGGCATATTATTAAGATGTTTACATCCTTCAAAGGCCTGTCAAACCTTACAAGAATTGCATGAAGGAGTTTGTGGAGGACACTTTGCACTTGTAGTGACTTCTCACAAGATTGTTATAGTTGGTTATGATTTTCCTAATATTTTCAAATATGTCTATGCAATGATCATAAAATGTCTTCTTTGTCAAAAAAATATGGAAAAATGAAAAGAGCATTTATGCCTTTAAAATATATTTCAATTGAAAGTCCATTTTCACAATCGGGTTGGATGTTATTGGCCCTATTAATCCAAAGTCTAGTAAATGGAATTCATATATCCTCACTACCACTAATTATTTCACAAAGTGGCTAGAAGTTGCGGCGTTGAAAATTGTTGATTTAGAACAAATTTTTCAATTCTTGAAGGATAATATCTTATCCAGATTTGGTGTCCCATGAAAATTCATAACAGATAATGGTTCTATCTTCATAGGATCAAAATCCACAAATTTTTGTGGAGAATATGATATATTAATGGGACAATCATCTAACTATTATCCTCAAGGTAATGCTTTGGCTGAATCAATTGACAAGACATTAATTCAAATCCTTAAACATATAATTTCAATGAATCACAGAAATTGGCACAAAAAGTTGACAAATGCTCTTTGGGAAAGATGAATCACCCCACAGGTAAGCACGAGACATTCACCTCACACTTTGGTATATAGAAAAGAAGCTATAATACCAATACATCTAGAACACTATGCATTAGCCATTGCCACAGGAATTGAAGATGAAGAAGGAGTCACCCCTCTCTAAGCACATTAGTATTAGTTAATTCAATTGAAGGAACAAAGAAAAAAACAAATGACAACCATGTATAAAATACAACAAATGGTTAAAAATAATTTTGATCAAAGAACCTAATGTCAAAGACTTCCACAAAGATTATTTGATTTTAATTTGGAACAAAATCAAAGGAAAAGTTGTCTCTTCACACTAAGTTTGAAGCTCTTTGGATTTGATCATATGAAATTCAGAAATTTTTTGGTTTCAATTCTTATTTTTTGAAAGATATGAAAGGAATAGTTCAGAGGTTTCTTATGAATGGGAAACATCTCAAACATTTCTTTGTTTGATCCCATGTCATCATCAATGTACATAGTATTTCTTTCGTTTCCTTCTTTGTATATCTCTACTGTATATTTCACCTTCATCATTGTAGATTTTAACCTTGTACAATATCTACTGCAAACAGATATTCAGTAAAAGAACAGAAAAGATACAATGACAAATACAAACATTACACAAAGATTTTCCCCCTGGAAACCCGAACCAGGAAAACCAACATATTCTATATTCATTCATCTGTTACATTGTTTACAATACAATATACATATAGGAGCCAACGACATCCAAAACCCTAACCCAGTGACCTAGATTAGTCCACAACCCTAATTTCTTAACCAGAAATAGAAAACCATCGGAAAAAACCATGTGCCGAAAAAACACCTAAATATGTGACACATTTCCCGAGGCACGTGACACGTTTCCCAAGGTAGAATTTTTTTTTCGGGGGCATTCGCCCCCCTATACGCCCGATGCATACGGAAAGAATATGACACATACCCAACAATCATTTCCCTTTACTTTATTTTTATTTTGATTCCATTACCCAATGAACAAGGCTCTCTGGATTCTTAACAACCTGCAAGGGGTTTCTTTCCAACAGTTGGAGCCGAATGTTGATCAAGTTTCCTTGATCAATGTTCTAGTGCTTTGGTAGTACTTGGTGTATTTTTCTAGATATTACATACTTAGCCATTTTTTTCAAATGCGGGTTGTGGGAAGACCTTCCCTATATCTCCACAAGTCCACAAGCTAGCAAGCCCACAAGTCTTTATACTTAGTTGATTTTTCATTTCTTCCATTCGTAGGGTCCAACATGACTCTCTCTATGCACCCTATATACTTAGTTGATTTCTTGATTTGGAAGTCATGTGGTAGAAGGAAAATCCATTGTTGAACACCCCACAACCTAGATTTCCGCATGATTCAAAATGAATCCACATTTCCACAACATCCAAAAATAACCTGCATTAGCACTTAGTAAATTTTACAAATGCGGATGTGGGAAACCTCTCATCACTTCATCTCTTGACCTCCCGCAACCTACATTTCTGCATTCTCCTTTTTGACCTCCACATCAGACATTATCTTCATACGTAGTCAATTTCCATGGATCCCGATGCATAAAAACTACTTTTGAGAGCATTTAAAGTTCCATTGACATTTCAAGTATCTCACATTTGGATTGATACTGTTACTAATTTGACATGTTTTTTGTAAAATATTTGTTTTAAATTCAAATCCAAATAGTAATTAACATCAATAAATTGATCGTCTTAGCATATGATATTGTTGGGCCTGAGATATGATCATTTTCATGACATTATTATACACTTTTTGCCATATGTACATATGTGTTTTTCATCTTTCAAAGGAGATTTTTGAAGAATTTTATTATAAAATGGTATAATCGGCATAAGGTACGTGTAATTCGTGTTTTATGATTAAATCAAGTTTAATTTATCATGTTTTTATGCTTCCAAGAGTTAATTCATGTTTTTCTGTTGTTACAGGGCACTCATTCCAGTACCCAATCTGGCACTCGTTCCAGCACCCAATATTGCACAAAAACGCAAGGCGAGTTCGCGGTTATGGTATTGGAAGCCAATGATGGACAAATAGGGCACATGGGTTTTTTTATCATCGCCCCCTCCAGCTACTAATCTCAAGACAACTCAATTTCAGTTGTCCAAAGAGGGAGATTATTGGCTTCCTCTGTTTTGTTAGTTATGGCCGCATTTATTGTAATTTGCCGAATTTAGAGGTGGTTTGACCCTCACGTGGTCGACCACCTGGGTTGTAATCTTATAAATACCGATAGGATGGTCATTAGATTGTTAACCAAGTAGCATAAGCATTAGAATTGCCAGAAACTCGTTTCTACTCTGTTTTGACATTTCACATTGACAGAATTGTGCTAGAACTGTGTTTTCATGTTTTCATGGTGAATTCGGCATGTTGAAGTTCATGGTGTGCTTGTAGACGGTAGCAATGACTTTTTGGGGGGCCCACTAACCCCGTGTGCAGTTAGACGTTAGATCATACTTTCTTTTATGATTTTATAGTCTAGTTTAAAACAAATTTTTAATTAGATAGAACATAGTTTTAACTCGGGTTTCTGTGAAAGGGATGTTGATGGATGGATAGATTTAATTCTTGTTCTTAGTTATAGTTTTCTTACTTCAGTTTTAGATAGATTTCATTTGCTTTGTTATTTGTTAATGTAATTGTGAATTTACTTCTTGATATCATAGTTTAATTTATGTTTTTAATTCATCATAGCTTGAATGATTAGAATAGACATAGCATAGTTTTCCTTTACACAATTTCCTTTCATAGATTAAAATACAATTAAGTCTCATTATGTTGTTGGTGGTTTATACATGAATATGCAGAGTATTTAACATTACTTTTATCATGGCTAAGTTTTCATTGGATTGTTTACTTCACACCTTTCATTTTGCCATTGAAATTAGTATTGAGCTTATACCATTAGAACTGTCCTTTGTTGTCAAGTGTCATTGAGATATCATCCGTCACCACCGAAGGCATTCACACAACCACCAACATTACATTTGAGTGTTTCATAGATTAAAGATAGTTTCTTGCTTCCGTCGATTAGAAGAGATAGTTTCTTGTTTTCATAAGTTTAGTTGGTAGTCTTTCTTGCTTTCAATAGAATAGATTTCCTTTCATGCATTGCATTGAGCATTTAAATTTCCTTTCATGCATTAGAAATAGTTTTGAATTAGGCATTTAGTCCACTTGCCTCTTAGGCTAGGTAGTTGTTCAATGAGAAGTCTTTGGTTACTTGTCTATTTGCTTTCGTAGGTTAGTTAGTTGCCTTTGCTTACTTGTCTTTTGCTTTAGTAGGTTAGTTAGGTGCCTTTGCTTGCTTGTCTATTTTCTTTAATAGGTTAGATAGGTGTTTTTGCTTACTTGATTATTTATTTGTTTTCATAGGCTAGTTGCTCATTGAATGTAGGTTGGCAAGTTAAAGAAGTTTGCTTTTGTCATTTGTTTATTATGCTTAGTAGTTTGCTTATCATTAAACTAGTTTGCTTTGAATAGGGTTTTTACTTGCTTTCTTAGGAACTATCCATCAGTCCTTGGCCCAAAAGTACTTAGGTTACCTAGTTTCAAGTTGATTAGTAGGGTTTTCTCAGTAGATAGGTTTGCTTGAATAGATTAGTCTTAGATAGCTGCTTTCATTAATTAGATTATACTCCAACCATCCTTTTACCTTTGGCATATATTTTGCTACAACTCTAAGTTTACTTACCCTTGGTTGAAAATTTAATTGAGGGTAGTTTAGTGTCTTTTTAGTACATATAAATCACCTAACATTTTGGCGTCGTTGCCGGGGAGTTGTCTCAAGGTAAGAAGTAGTTAGGAAATAGATCATTCCTAGACCTTAGCATTATATTGGTGGCATGGGAACTTTAAGACGAGAGGTAAGAACCTGCACATCTGCTATTGCAGCCTCCCCCAAACCCAATGGTAGTTTTTCCTTTTTTTTTTTCTTTCTTTCATGAATAGACCTAGAGACCCACAAGGTAGATACATTAAATCAAAATCAAACCTTTCAAACAAGGTTCCTTCCGATCTCTTTGGGGGAAGGAACGTTCCACTTATAAAATCCGCAGACTGATACTAAAAAACAAAAGCTAGCTCGACTCAAAGAGCTAAAATAGTCTCTGAGAAGAATAACACAGGGAGCACTATAAGACAAGAAATTAAAGCATCAAACATATTGGGACAGGAGGCAAGACCACTCGAGCCTTCCGCAAAACCAAACAATACAAATTTTTCTTTTACACCACCACCAGGAAATCCTAATTTTGAAGATATCATAGACCCTGAACAGGTGAATCTTTTGTTTGGTAGCTCAACCAATGTAATTATTTCTCAAATTGACACATAAACTTTGGCACCGATAATCTCAACCGGCTCGAGTAGAGTCCCAGACATCCAATCAATAGGAAGACCTTTTCATCAAAGAGAAAATTTGTTATCTTCAAAGATAAAACCACTTAGGTACTCTCTTTTTGGAAACCAAACCAATATGGGTGATCAGGAGGACCATAACAATGTAAGCCACGGGGAGGAAGAAGAAACTGGAAACCAAACCGAAACTACCTCCAGATTTCTAATTTTAGACACCACTCCAAATGTCAACATGAAGAATATTCCTCTCTCAGCACTGCCTACCTTTTATGGTAAAACCAGTGAAGATCCAGACACCTTCCTATTTGAATTTGACATTTTGTGCAGGAGCTACAACTATGTGCAAGATGCCCAGAAATTAAAACTCTTTCCTGCCATCCTCAAAGACTCTGCATTAAGATGGTTCATGGGGTTGGGAGAATCCAATATTAGGTCTTGGGAATCCATGAAAGACATATTTCTTAAGAAGTACCAAGACTACTGCAAGACCAAAGAGTCTCGTAATGACATCTTTAAAGTCCAATAGTTAGAAGACGAGACCCTTGAAGACTATATGGAAATATTTGGTTATATCTCCCAGAAGTCAAAATACCATGACCTCCTAGAGGATGCAATTAGGGCTCTTTTCCTTAAGGGAATTTCAGAAGAATATTTAGATATGCTTAACCCGATGGCATCAGGTGATATTTCTCATAAACCATTTGGTGAAATATGTGAAATGTGTAAAAACTACTCAAGGAGTAGAGCCAAAACAAGAAAGAATGTTCAGGACCCTTACAATAGAAGCTTAAAACCAGTTAGTTCAGGTGGTATTACAAGAACAGAGATAGGGAACCTTCTAGAAAACTTCAAGATAGACATCCTAAGCACAATAGGTTCCCAGTTGGACACCCTTAAACTAAAAAAGAACAAGGAGGAGGAGAATGCAGCAATGAGCATATATTGCCCAAGATGCAAAAGGAAGCATTCCTCAAGGGAACGCCCATTAGATAACATTTCAGTTTGTGGATTCTGTACAAAAGACCATTCAACTGAGAAATGTCCATCCTTGCTCAGTTTATTAGCCATCTATAGGAGTGGAGATCCTGGGGAGTCTTTTTATTCACCTAGGAGGCCATGACAGCCTAGGAATCAACCCACATACCCAGATCTACAATCCCAACTTCCACCCTATTATCAACAACAACAACAGTGGAACCCTCCAGGTTGGAAAAACTGGTCTACTCAATACCAACATCCTTGGCTACAAGGATGGAGAGGAGGACACAATCTAGGAAACCCTCAAGATCCACCTATTCCTATGTATAACCATCCTTATCCTCAGTTCCCATTGAACACTCCACAACTTCTGCCAGGATTTGTTCCACCACCTTTACCTCCTATCCCACAACAACAACCCCTACAATATCAAAATGAAAGCTCCCCGAGACTGACACTATTACCGACACAGCAAGTGTCGAACACCAATAATAAGCCCCCTGAACCTCTTAACAATGTTGAGATGCAGGCCTTCCCGACATATGTCATTACTCTTGTTCCATTACAGGAAATTCAACTAAGATCGGGAAAATTTCTAGATAGGCAGAGACCTTCAATAGTCATCTAGGAAGAAGAAGAATAAGAAACCACCCAACAACCCATGAATGAAACTAGGTGGGAAGATGTTATTATCCTGAAGAATCAAGAACCCAAGCTTCTCCAAAATGAACCTTCACAAATTACGAAGGTCCCTCCTTATATAGACCGATTGGTAATCGAGAAACCTACCACCCGACTGGAATTTGACATTTTGAATGAATTGAAAAATGTTTTTGTCAAGATTCCTCTGCTTCAAGCCATTAAAGACATTCCAATCTATAGTAAGGTGGTCAAAGAATTGTGTATTAAGAAGCCAGGTAGGAAGCAAAATGACCCCCCTATAGTACATTTGGTAGGAGGACTCTGTGAGTACATATCAGAGCAGCCAAAGCTAGCAAAGTATGGGAATCTATGAAACCCCGTAGTGACCATAAACATTAAGGAGGTCTCCATCGGAAACAGTCTCATATACTTAGGGGCATCCATCAATGTTATGACCGCTACTACCTTGGAACAATTACAGTTACAACCTCTTCTTCGACCTACCCCAACCATTTTGGAATTAGCAGATAGGACTAGGGTTATACCTGAAGGGATTTTAGACGATGTCATGGTTACTTTAGCCTCATGGGAGTACCCAGTAGATTTTCTTGTCATTCATTCAAAGGATCCTGCCCGAAGCCATCTCGTTATTTTGGGAAGACATTGGCTAGCCACAACCAATGCATTTATTGGCTGTAGAGAAGGAGAAATGTCCATCTCAAATGGTCTCTCTATCCAGAAGCTCACCATTTACCCCCTAGATCAACCTATTATGGAAAATATATGGTGGCTTGAATGTCCATACGATAATGAATACTGGGAAGAACCCGTATTGCCTAGTGGCCATGCAAGGGAACTTCAGGAGAATACACCAAAAAATGTGCTAAACCAATTCATTTCTGCTATTACATGTGTGGATTTTCCACAGTCTTTTCCCCAATTTGTGTACATGTTTGGGGAATAATTTCAAGAACAATTAGATCCATCCATTTTGTCTTCGACATCTTTTATTTTCGAAATCGATGAGTCTGCCATGTCTTATACTATGCCCTCTGAGATTAGTATAGGGAAAATTTTACATATAAACTCCGGGCTAGATATAGACCAACAAAAACAGTTAGTAGATATCCTTAAAGAACAATCAGGAGCATTTTCTTGGGAATACATTGACATGAAGGGTATACACCTTGACACATGCATCCATCATATATACACCCAGGGGGAAGTAACACCTGTTAGGCAACCCCAGAGAAGGATGAACCCAACACTCAAAGACATAGTCAAGGAGGAAATCCAAAAGTTGTTAAATGTCAGATTTATCTATCCCATCTCCGACAGTAAGTGGGTATCCCCGCTAGTAGTAGTTCCAAATAAAGTGACCGGGAAATAGAGAATTTGTGTTGATTTCTGGGAACTCAATAAGGCCACTCTTAAAGACTACTTTCCTCTTCCTTTCATTGACCAAGTTCTAGATACCTTGTCTGGAAAGAAGTATTTCTCCTTTCTAGATGGGTACAATAGGTACAACCAGATTCTTATAGCACCCGAGGACTAGGACAAGACTACCTTTACCTGTCCTTGGGGCACCTATGCCTATAAGGTCTTACCATTTGGATTGTGTAATGCCCCTGCCACTTTTCAACGAGCAGTATTAGGGATATTTTTCGATCTTATTCATGATTTTGTGGAGGTCTATATGGATGACTTCACAGTCTATGGCAACACTTACCACGAAGCCTTAGACAACTTAGAAAAAGTCCTCATCAGATGTCAGGAAATGAACCTATCTCTAAGTCATGAAAAATGCAAAATGTTGTTAACCAAAGGAGTGGTTCTAGGACATCATGTTTCATCTGAAGGAATACAAGTCAATCTTGCAAAGATTGAGGTCATTATTAGACTTCCACCTCCCAAGACTCAAAAAGAGGTGAGAAAATTTCTTGGACATGTCGGATATTACCAACGGTTTATTGAAAATTTTACAAACATTGTTGCACCTATGTTTGGATTATTGATAAAAGATGTTGATTTTGTTTGGACTGATCATTTTCAAACTGCCTTTGAAACCCTGAAAGCCAAGCTGTCTGTGGCACCAATTCTTAGAGGGCCCAATTGGACTCTCCCATTTCATATATCTACTGATGCCTCCGACACCGCAATAGGAGGGGTATTAGGGTAGAAAGAAGACCAACAATCCTATGCCATTTATTTTGTAAGAAAGAACTTGTCCCCTGCCGAGTTGAACTACACAGTCACCGAGAAGGAATTCTTGGCAGTTGTTCATGTTATTAACAAATTTCGTCATTATATTATAGGTTATGAAGTATTTGTACACATCGACCATTCCGCCATTATATTCCTCATGAATAAACCTATAAATAATGGTTGAGTGACTAGGTGGCTTTTGTTATTGCAAGAATTTAGTATTACTGTGCTTGACCGACCTGGAAAGGTTAATGTAGTAGCTGACTTTATTTCCCGCATAAAGAATGAGGATGATGATATCCTTGTAGATGACAGTTTCCCAAATGAGCATCTCTTTTCCCTTTCTGTCAATACCCCATGATTTGCGGATATGGAAAACTATCTGGCCACTAGGAAGTTACCGTCTCATTTGTCACCTCATAAAAAGAGGAAATATATTACACAAAGTGCTAATTACTCTTGGGTTGGTCATGATCATTTTCGCACAGGTCCTGATTTGATTATTCGTAGATGTGTCCAAGAGGACGAGGTACTTGATATACTACGAAGTTGTCATGATGGACCATGTGGTGGCCATTTCTCTGACAAACGTACAACATATAAGGTGTTACATTCAAGTTACTATTGGCCTAGAATTTTCAAAGATGTTGCCAAGTATGTGAGAAGTTGTGATAGTTTCCAAAGGATAGGTAGACCTACGTTAGCAGGAAAAATTCCTTTACAGGCCCAAGCTATGATAGACCCCTTGGAAAAATGGGCCCTGGACTTTGTAGGACCAATTTCACCCATGTCCCGTAGGAAGAATTATATCTTGGTTTGTACGGACTATGTCACCAAATGGGTAGAGGAAAAAGCCCTATTTAGGGTCACAGAGAAATCTGTTGTTGAATTCATCTATGAAGACATCGATGTCCCTCGTGAAATCATTACTGACCAAGGCACTCAATTCACTTCCAAGCTGATTAAAGAGAAAACAGAGAAATATGGGATTAAACATTGTAAATCTTCTCCATACCACCCACAAGCCAATAGTCAGGTAGAATCCACAAACAAAGTTCTGGAATCCATCTTGACCAAGACTATTCAGTTACATCACTGAGATTGGGCTGATAGGCTCCTAAAGGCTTTGTGGGCATACTGAACTACCTGGAGAAATACCATTGGGCATACCCCTTATGAGCTAGTGTATGGGAAACAAGTACTTTTACCAATAGAATTCCAAGTAAGGACCTTCCGTATTGCCGTAGAATTAGGATTGAACCTGGATGAAGCTCAAAAGAAACAAGCCCTACAACTAAATGAGTTGGATGAAATCAGACAAGATGCCATCCAACGGACGATATTAGTCCAAGACCAGAGGAGCAAGTGGCATGACAAGTTTATTAAAAAGAAACACTTCCAGCCTAGTGATTGGGCCCTATTGTTTGATTCCCGGTTCAAAACCTTCAAAGGAAAACTTACCACCCGTTGGTTGGGCCCTTACGAGGTAGACACTGTATATGAAAATGGAGCTATAAAAATTAAAACAATTGACGATGGACAAGTCTCC
>JZKD02S2298549.1:253973-265036 GCA_000966675.3 Picea glauca
GATGAGTAGTTGACACATGATTGGTACATACTTGGTACATGGTTGGATGCACTTTTTTATGGTACAGGTTGATTACAAGTTGTTTGGTACAGGTTGGTGTATGGTTGATGCACTTGTTTATGGTACATGTTGATTACAGATTGAGGTACAGGTTGATGCATGGTTTAGCTTTATTGGTACATATATACAATGGTATATCTCACAGTGATAATGTGACAATGGTTCCATCATTCTACTTCTACTTCAGGGTGGTTGGACGGGGCAAGGATAGGTGGTTGTAGCCACCTTTCGATTGTAGCTGGAGAACATAGGGGGTTGTAGCGTCCTTCTGGTTGTAGCCAAAGAATAGGGGAGTTGGAGCTTCCCTCAGGTTGTAGCTTGAGAAACAAGGGGGTTGGAGCCTCCTTTCAGTTGCAGTTGGAAAACAAAGGAAGTTGGTGCTTCCAATGAATGTAATTCTTCAAGACATATAAGAAAAATTATTCTGTGGTTTTCTCCCGCTTTGGGTTGCCACGTAAAACACTGGTGTACTTTGTATGTGTATGATTGTTCATTTTTTCATTGTTTATTTACTCTGCAGTTATTGGATGATAATGCTACATTGATATAGCACTTGGATTATATGGTTAAAAATGATTAAATTGCTTTATTACTAATTCACCCCCCCTCTCAGTAATCCAACACATTGTTTATTTACTCTGCAACTCTTGGATGATAATGCTACATTGATATAACACTTTCATTTTATGGTGAAAAAGGATTAAATTGATCTATTACTGATTCACCCCCCGTCTCAGTAATCCAACAATTGGTATTAGAGCTGGTTCCTTCAGGAAACAATTTAAGCACTGGAAGGAGATCATGGATTATTCTGAGAATGGAGTACCAATGTATAATGGTCAGAATGGTTTTAAGTATGAGATGTGAAGCAGAAGGAAGAACGTATTTTTACAGGCACATGGACATTATATTTGGCTATCAGTTGTTACAGGATATGATAGTTAAAAAAGGGAAAAGACTGTAGGCTAGAAGGAATTGAAGAAGAATAACAAAATAGCAATGGATTTCATCTGGGAAGGATTACCTAATCCGGTAAGAGAAAAGGTTGGTAAATGTTCATCAACCAAAGAAATTTGGGATAAGTTACATGACATATATTTTTCACCCATCGCAGATTCAAAAAATGCCAAAGAAGATGCAAATACAGATCAAGAAGAGTTGTGTTCACCATGTCAAACAGATTCAGAAGATGAAGAGTACATAATCACCAGAGGTATGTTGTTTTTCTTTAATTTTGAAAAACATGGACATCTTGAAATAGAATGCCATGAAGGAAATGAGACAGAAAAACTAATTGAAAATGAAGACAATTATGAAGCAAAATTGATTAGTGCTTTAGATGAACTAAGAGAATAAAACAAGTCACTTAGGAAATAATTGATGAAACAAAAGGAAAGTGTTCACATTTTTGAAGAATCCCAACATGTCATCGAGAACTTAAGAACTCAGTTAGAAGAAGCTAGAAAGATCGAAGAAAATATTGAATATCAAAAGCAGTATTTGGAAGCCAACATAGAAGCATAGAAGGAAGAAGAAGAAATGAGAGAGAGTATATTGACAAAACATCTTAAGGAAATAACTAATGATCTAAACTAGCTTGAGGTAGATTTTGGTCAAGAAGAGAAAGGACTTGAAGAAGAAATAATCACATTAAAAATTCATCTTGAAGAAGAGAAAAGAACATAAGAAGTCATGAAGTCTCAGATCATGAAGAAAGAAGAAGAGGTTGAGAAGATTGAAGAAGAAGTTGTCACATTGAGAAGTAAAATCGTCAAGCTCAACAAGAACGCTGAAGAGATAGAAATATCCACATCATTTATAGAGAATGAAGAGAAGCACTCAAGGTTTCTAGAAAAGAAGAATGAAGAAAATAGAAAGAGTTATGCAGAAGTACTCAAAGGAATGAATCATGGTAAACCAAAATCTAAGAAAACTATTGAAGATACTTCTTCAAGAAGACCATTCATGTTCAAGCCACAAAGAAGCTTCAATCATGATCATGATCAGTCAAGGAATAAATTCAGAAGGACTACACCACAAATAATACCATTCACTCCGAGGTATGCAAATTTCTTTTATGGTCATTGTTTTTATTGTACTAATTGTGGACATAAGATTGCACATTGTAGGGATTATAAAAGAAATGTTCAATCAAGAAGTGCATATGTGGCCCCACATAACATTGAATGTTACAAATGTCATAACTATGGACACATATATAGTGATTATAGAAACATGATCGATACTTCCATGAAAGAGAACACTTATATCAGATATAAGAAAGTATGGATAAGAAAACATGAAGAACAAGTGAACAAAGTCCAGGTCTCAGAGATCGCAAGATTGACATTAAAACGAGATGAAGAAAATTCTACAGAGAAAAGGAAAGATGTCAGACACAAAAAGGTTTGGAAAATAACTGAAAGAAAAGAAGGACAAGAAAATAAGGAACATGTTCAAGAGATTGTACTTTCAGTCATTGTAGTGAAAGATGAATCCACAGACAAAAAGAAAGAAGTCAGAGCTCAGAGAGATTATGAATCTACCAATGAAGATGATGATGAATACACATCAGAGCAGGAATTGTTCTGAGCCATCTGTCTTAGAGACTCCCAGGTAATATGCATATTAGACAGGGGGAGTCTATGCGATAGTTGTGACATACCAAAGAACCATCCTTCGAGCAACTTGTAGAGTTTGAGAAGATAGATCCAGAGCAGTTAGTTAGAATAAGTACAATTTGATGGAGTAATCAATACTTCATGATAGTATAGTGATAAATGGGTCAACATTATGGAAATTTGCGCAAGTAGACTCTTGGACAGCATGGATGAGAGCATGGATTCATAGATTGGTTCAAAGAGTGGTTCATAGACAAAGTAACATTATCATAATGTATGATAATTACACAAGAAATGGATCGAACAGTGCTAATGGATTCCAAATTGACAGATATTTTTTGGACACATGCAGTGCATACAATAATTCACATTCAAAATCGAGTAATGCTCAGAAACAATAATGACAAAACTCCCTACGAACTATGGAAAGGAAGCACTGACAACAACCTCTAAATCAAGGTAACTCAAGGTAGTATTTTATTAATTGAAATTTATGTTGATGATATTGTTTTTGGAAGTACTAATGACAGGTTAAGACAAAAATTTACAAAGGATGTGCATAATGAATTTGAAATGTCATTACTTGGAGAACTATCCTTGTTTCTGGGTCTTCATACATGTCAAAGAAACCAAGGAATTTTTATTTCTGAAACTAAGTATATAAGAGAAATGCTAAAGAGGTTCGGAATGGAAGATTGCAAACCAATTACCACTCCTATGCAAACCAATTACAAGTTGAGAAAAGATGATGATTCAAAGTATACAGACCAGAGGCAATACAATTTAATGATTGATAGCTTACTATATGTGACAACATCTAGACTAGATGTAATGCAGGCAATTGGACAGGTGACACAATTTCAAGCAACACCAAAGGAATCACATGTCTTAGCAGTAAAGAGGATTTTTAGATATCTCAAAGGAACAAAAGAGTTTGGATTATAGTATCGGAAAGGAAAGGATCTATCACTTATTTCCTACACAGATGCAGATTGGGCAGGTTGCATTGATGACCGACGAAGCACCTGTGGAGAAACGTTCTACTTAGATATATAGGTTGAGTATGATGAGCCCATTCCAATCTATTGTGATAATACGAGCACCATTAGTATCTCAAAGAACCTGGTGATGCACATTCCAATAAAGTATCACTTTCTACGGGAACAAGTTGCAGAGAAGAAAATCAGAGTTGAATATGTGGGCACAAAAGAACAAATGGCATACATATTTACAAAACCTCTTCCAAGGGAAGCCTTTGAATATTTTCTCCAGAGACTCAGAGTAATTTCTACTCCAAAATGAATTATTTTGAATGCTTATCTTATATGTCTTAGATTTACACGAGGAAGCACTATAAAGAGGACAATTCAGGTTGGGGGATCAGTTTTAGGAAGAGTTCAGTCAGGGGGAGTATCCCCAAGGACAGTTCAGTTAGGGGGAGCAACTCCGGATGGAAATATACCTTTTCCATTGATGACAAAGGGGGATATATTTATCAGATGCAATATAGAAATGCTTGGAGAGAGAGCACAAAGGCATGTAGACAGGAGGAGCAGACCAAGGAGAGTTCAGTCAGGGGGGAAACCCCAAAGGGAGATACCCTTTTCCATTGATGTCAAAGGGGTAGAGACAAAAGCATTTATGAGAAGTATAAGCATGAATGTTATCATGACTAAGTGTTTCCATCAATGTTGGTGTTGCCATCAATGCCAAAGGGGGAGATTTTCATACAATTGGCTTAGGTTGATGGAAAATTGGTATGGATTGTTGGTTTTCATTGATGTTAACCATTGTAGAGTGATATTGTAGATTTATGTCAACCCTTAGTGATTGATGTCAACCCTTGGAGAAAGTCCGGTAGTGAATTCTGGTAGCACAAAGGTTTGGGTAATGGCCCCAAGTTTGTTTGATGTATGATGGTATGAGTTTTAATATATTTGAAGGTAAGACTATTCTAGATGGGTATTACATGTAATTCCATTTCCATTGGTATGTGGAACATCACATAACTCCTCATGGTTAGAGTTATGGCCATGTGAAATTGGAGAACCCAGGTTTGGGTAACGGACCCAAGTTTGTTTGATGGATAATGGTATGAGTTTTGATATATTTGCACGTAAGAATATTCTATATGTATAGTACATGTCATTCCATTTCCGATGGTATGTGGAATTCCACTTAACTCCTCACGATTAGAGAGTTATGTCCATGTGAAATTGGAGAACCCTGATGAGTCATCTAGAAGCCCCAAAAGGTCAAAGTGGTTTAAGAGATTTTAGAAGGTAAATAATAAAGCGAAGCGATGAGTGAAATACAATTAAAAGTAAATACAAAACAAATTATTTAAATAATAAATTTAATGGATAAATTACTAAGTTACAAGTGGTTAGAAGTGGGTTAACCCTAAAATAAGGAAAGTGGGTTAAGATGGTTAAAAGGTAACCCCTTGAGGAAGCTACATGAAAGTATAAATAAGAGGCAAGGATCTCTCATTTTTAACACACTTGAGCATATTGAATATCTACAGGCGACTGAGGTAACCAAAGGATGTCTAAGCTGAATTTAAGAGGGAAGGTGAATTATAGAAGGCCGAAATTCAAGGGAGGATAAATTATTTTAATGATGCTTTCTAAGGTATGTTATTTACAGGTCATCTCACCATTTTCGCAATAATTTTTTTATAGAATGATTCAGACCGTGAAATTGGGGGGACGTTGAGCAAACATATCCAAGTAGCTGTGGTACAAATTTCAGCTTGTGTTTCGTTGCATTTTTGGAGTTACACCTGTCGAAAATAGGGTTTGTGGCTAGTCCTGAAACTAGTCTAAAACAGGTGTTTTGGATAAAAATGTCACAAATTCTTCATAATAGATCCAAATTCAGTAAGACCAAATGTGTTGGTTAGAGTACATTCTGTAGTATTTTGTGTACAATTTTCAAATCCATAAAAAAAATAATCTATGTGGGGTACTCTCTAC
Source organism: Picea glauca (assembly GCA_000966675.3). Lineage (NCBI taxonomy): Eukaryota > Viridiplantae > Streptophyta > Pinopsida > Pinales > Pinaceae > Picea > Picea glauca. Next base: position 259,633 of record JZKD02S2298549.1, read on the forward strand.
AAGTTCGCTCTCTAAAATAAGCCATAATTCAACAAGGTATGCCATTTTTGCTATAACTCCTTTTCCGAGAGGGTCCAAGTAGCGACACCTGGAGGAATTAAATAAAATACACTAAAGAAAATTTTGTATTATTTTCATATATTTATTCATTATAGGTACATAGTTATGATTATTTAAAGTTAGGTTTATTGACTAATCCAAAACTAGTCATGTGAGACTAAAGTAAAGTTTGATGAAAATGCTAGTCTCTTGTTGTTAACGTTAAGGAAGGTTTGTAGGTATGTGATCATATAAACCAGGTCTATTACAGAGTCACAAATCATTTTTGGGTGATGAGGTATTTTGGTTGAGGTACATGTTGGGTACATGGTTGAGACAAGTAGTTGTTGAGTTGGCACATACATGAGGGATATAGTTGATGATGTTGGTACACCTTGATGAGTCATAGTTGATGAGTAGTTGATACATGATTGGTACATACTTGGTACATGGTTGGAGGCACTTGTTAGTAGTATTGTTGACACATGGTTTATTGTGACAGGTTATTCGTACAGGTTTGGTGCATGGTTGATGCACTTATTCATGGTCCAGGTTGAGGTACAGGTTGGTGCATGGTTGATGCACTTGTTTATGGTACAAGTTGATTATAGGTTGTTTGGTATAGGTTGGTGCATGGTTGATGCACTTGTTTATGGTACAAGTTGATTAAAGGTTGAGGTATAGGTTGATGCATGGTTGATGCATAGTTCATGTTATTGGTACAAGTTGTTTGGTGTAGGTTTACAATAGTATATCTCACAGTGATAATGTGATAGTGGTTACATCATTCTACTTATACGTCAGGGTGGTTGGACGGGGAAAGGACAAGTGGTTGTAGCCACTTTCCAGATGTAGCCGGAGAAAATAGGGGGTTGTAGCCTCCTTCTGGTTGTAGCCAGAGAATTGGGGAGTTGGAGATTCCCTCAGGTTGTAGCCTCAGAAACTAGGGGGTTGGAGCCTCCTTCCAGTTGCAGCTGGAAAACAAAGGAAGTTGGTTCTTCCAATGAATGTAATTCTTAAAGACATATAAGAAAAAGCATTATGTGGTTTTCTCCCACTTTGGGTTTCCACGTAAAACACTAGTGTACTGTGTATGTGTGTGATTTCTCATTTGTTCATTGTTTATTTACTTTGCAAATATTGGATGATAATGCTACATTGATATAACACTTGCATTTTATGGTGAAAAGGGATTAAATTACTCTATTACTGATTCACCCCCCCCCTCTTAATAATCCAACACCTCTCATCTATTTGACCACATCCTTAATATAATTGAGTCTTCAAAACAATTGGAGAGGTCCTAGGAGGTTATCTCTAAGGAGATCGATCATCAAGAAAGAAGGGATTTTACTGAAAGGAAAACCTATATCCACCTTCATCATTTATGATTGCTTATGATAATGTCTCCTTACTATTCATATAGAGTTAGAGGAGAATATATTGAGTATGATTCCTTATATGAAGTTAGGAAGCATAAGAAGATCCTTCGAAATATTTTAACGAGGATTATATGTTATTTATCTAATTTTGAAATAGATTATCCTAGTCCTCAGCCCCTTGTGTTTTCGACTCCTTCATTGGTAAGAAACAAAATTATTTCATCTTCTGTCTCTATTCAAGCTTCCACTTCCCAATTAATTGGGAACATGTACAATATTTTCAACCTAGTTGTATCTACTACTAACCTTGGGAAGGTCATACATGAGTATGGGTTGTTTGAGTTCAAGGAATGTTAGACCTAGGGTTCGAAATATGTTACCAATAAATACATTATCATCATTGGCATATTCAATATTCAATAATTTAATAAGGTCTCACTCAATATTCTCAAGAGAATCATAGAGACCAAACGATTGCACATTGCATGAAGGAATATTACAAACTGAAAACACATAGGGTAGAACTGTACATAAGATTTTACCCATTCACATCAACATTTATATATGTAAACTATATTTGAACATATACATCAATCATTCATCCATAACAAAGCTCATTGCATGAAGTACCAATTTGGATTTCATTTCAGTAATCAACCACATATAAACATTTATATATACAATGGGTCGTAGCCTTCTCAAAGGCTCATTGGAACTTGAAATAGAGACCAAAATCCCAAATCTAGATCTAATTTCTCTCTCATATGGAATTACATTAGGAAGACTACATCATTTCCAACAATAATAGACAACCCAAGAAATCTCAACTAGTTCAAGTGAATTCCTTTTATCTCTCCATAAGCACTACAATGATAGAAACTCTATTAGATCACAAATAATCTCAAGCATGACCAATCGGTCGGTTACAAAATTAGTTACTAATTGTTACAGATGATATTTGATGACAATATATGTGTGCATGATTTCCTACAAGTACTTACACGATACCAGATTCAATGTGTGTGCTACAAAATGGTTGGAGTAGGTGCAGTAGAGACTAGTTTATGCATTGAAAATATTATCGCTGAGGCGGTACAAAACTTGTGGCACATGCAGTACAAAACTTCCATGTGCAGTACAAAAATTCTAGCACATATGGTACAAAACTTGCATGTGTGGTACAAAACTTGTGGCCCACACAGTAAAAAACTTGTGGTGATAGTATGTGTGGTATTTCCACAACTACAGTGCCAATATTCCGCCAACACAATTAGTTGGCTCATACTCAATCCAATGAACCTCATTATGGTGCGATAGATGGTACATTCTACATGAGCCAGATGATGAAATCCTATAACTTCTAGTTGAATTGATCAACTAACTCCAACAATTCCTTCATATCTTGGAAAAAAAAATCAACCTTTGCCAGTGTGGTGGACTAAGAGGTAGGCTTGTTATTTGTGTGTAATACCCCAAGGCCAAACCCCTAATTTTTAATCAGGAAATGTAAACATGTTTCATAGGCTGGTGAGCCAAGTAATGATAATCTAGGAGGCTTATGTGATAATTGGTTCAGAGAGCCTAGGATGCTAAGGCCAGGAGCATGTTTTGTATATGTAAATATACAAACTATTAATATAAAAGTATCACTGCGTGTAGACCAAACATGATGAAAGGGTATGGGGGACTAGGATCCACTAGGCTAGGTAAGGGAGGGGGCTGAGAGGCTGGAAAAATGGGCTAATATTAAGAGCTTAAATATCAGAGAATAATATATATTATTATTCTAAATGTCGCGAGGAGGATATGAATTTATCCTAATTTCCTTTGGGGGAGGGGAACGACTTCCAAATGGAGAGGAACGTGCTTCATGAGCGCCATGTGTCATATTAGGCACATGCAAATATATGTGGGGATTTTGATTGTTTGGGGGATCTTTTAGCCATTCCTCCCACTCACACACACAACTAGCAGGCAAGCAGTAAAAACCTAGAATGCCATTGCTGAACCCTCAACCATCTTGAACCTCTGCAACAAGACGAACTGATATATTTGTTGAACCTGTACCTTGGAGGTTTCCTATGTTCCATTATTCCATTACCGCGCCCCACATATGAATTCTTTTTTTTCCATCACCCTTTCTCGTGTGTTGAGGAGATGGATTAAAGAAGTGGGTTGTCAGGCTCGTGGATCGAAGAAGCAGGTTGTCAGGCCTGTGATAAACTCTCTCTAGGTGAGAGAGTTTGTTGAGGAAGTGAGTTCACCTAGAGGGAGTCTAGTAGCATCTACAGAGCTCTGAGAATTCATGTTCGGCCTATTGCTGAAGCCTTGGAAGGGAGGTGGAGCAGCTAATGGACTGTGTGACAGTGAAGGTGTATACTCTTGGGATGGGACAGGCATGTGGGGAATGGGAGTCTGTGAGCGGTGGGTGTATCTAGATCCTTCGAGGAAATCCTTCATGTAGACTAGTGCAACTTCCTCTTGTCCTTGCCTATCCTCAGAATCCCTTTCTCTATGGAGTTTAGTCCCAGCTCGGGGGTGATCCGAAATCGGATCCAGAAGCCTGACAGGGCTTGAAAAATGCTCAAAAATGAAAGTGCTCAGAATCTGACGAAACCAACACCATTGCGTCTGTCTCGTCTTCTCGATTTCGGTGGTATATTTACTTTGTCAAACGGGTTCTGTATGCGAAAGTTATCATGTTCTGATCGGAAACCCAAACAGGTAAAAAAGTCAAAGGTCAACTGGTCAAAAAGTCAACGTTGATGACATCAGCATGCTGACTGTGCAGGAGATGATGTGGCACTCTCTGGCTGATGGTGATTGGGCAGGTTCACTGACAAGGCAGACATGTGGCAGGCAACTGGACCAGTCAATAACTAACAAGTGGCATTAATCCGACAAATGGGGAGATGCCACGTGGCCTAGTCATGGGCAGCCACGTGGCACCCAGTCATCAGTTGAAGTGGCATGTTAAAAAAAATTGTTTTGGGGTCCATGGGTTTTGAACCCATGACCACCACCAAGTCCAAAACCTTAAGAAATGGTCTTTGCCAATACACCAAATTATTTCTTATGTTGTAAAACCCACATTATAAAATATATTGCAAAGTATTGTATGGAGAGGGGCCAACGCTTGGCCATATGAACCCATATGACCCTGTCAAGGGGGCGCGYGYTRGGMAARARGGGGCTTATGCCCAAATYTAACTATAAAGTGGGTTTTATAACCAATTTTTGGGTTTTAATGGTAATTAAGCCTATTTTTAATGGTTTTTGGGAGTTATTGGGTAGTTTTGGAGCCTAATTTTTGGGAGGAAGTTGGGGATGAGCAACCAAATTTCCCAGATATATAACCAAGGCATGTTTGAGGCCATAAAGGGAATTCAGAGCATAATTATGCTGAAGAGAATCCAAGCCAAATCCATTTGGAGGCAAAGAAGCTTTTGAGGAGGAGACGTTGTCGGGTCATTTCTGGGAGCTCCGGACGTTCGTTTTGCATGTCGTTTTCTTTGCATGGTTCTAGAGATCTGGAAGAACATGACCAGATCAGTCTTGTAGCCATTTGGCATTGCAGCGATGTACTTTTGAGCTTTTGAGAAGAAATAAAGAAGCCTCCCCCACAAAGAAAAGGCCCGGAGACGTAGGCAAAGTTGTGCCGAACTCCGTTATCAATCTGCATGTTATGGTTTGCTGTCTATTATTTCATTTCAGATCTGCATATGTGTATATGTCTGTTATAATTTCTCTTCTTTCCTCATTCTTTCACTAAGTTTCTCAAATGGTTAATTAACACATGCAAAATTAAAACTCAACCATAGTCATTAAAAGATCTGACGGATCAGGGGGTGACCCACTACTGAGAGTGATGAGCAATGTGGTATAAGGCTGGGATATTCTTGGAAGGTCTTCATGTAGTCAGTGCACTACAATTAAGAGATAAGTATCATTTTTGTGTTAATTTTACATGTTGTATTTAAGTA
>JZKD02S2298549.1:283490-321858 GCA_000966675.3 Picea glauca
TTTAGGGTCAAGCTCTTTGAGGCAATCTACTTGTCCGCAGGGATATTTTCCTAGAACAAAAATAAGTCATTGGATTATCGGCCTTTGATGGATGTCGTTAACCAATGCGAGACCATCTCACCATTGATGTATATGAGTGCCAAGGTGCCTAAGCACATGTTGTGAAGTGTGAATAAATAAGTTGATTTCGAGCCACTTGCAAGATCTAACGATCAAGGGACATTGATGTATTCCCATGATTTTCAATGAGAGAACTTTCCATTAAGGCATGCAAGCCTCAAGGTACTCATAAGGACTCTAGTCTCTATGCCAAATAAGGTGCTGAGGTCGATGGGGAAATACTTGTTGAAAGGTGGGCCTTAAGGAATCCCACATCAATCAACACGAGTTGTACAAAATGATTGGTAGGACCATAGATGAAAATATCTAAGTAGAAACAGTGTTTATGAAAAATAAGAAGGATAATGTAGTCCTCGAAAGGGAATTGAATGGTTTTATTTGCAAGGAAAATATATGAATTGAAAATAGGGCAAACTGTATGCGACTCATAAAGGTAGGCATGTGGGAAGTCATGATGGATAAGGCAATGAAAGGTGGACTTGAATACATGGAGGATGAATAAGCTTGGAAGGAGAAGGGTAAGTGATCATGTCATGGCGTAATTGGTTTTCTGAAAAATGGTTGTGTAGCGGGAGATGTCATGACACCTGTGATGAACAATTAAGCTCCTGCAAGCTTTTAAGGAGGCATGTCTTCTGAAAATATTGGTGATCCTTGAAAATCACTTCTGCATGAGAGTTGATCATCTTCAAACCTATAAAATATTAGCACTAATCCGATGACAACTTTCTCCTTTGAATTGGGCCTGTAAGTTTCATTACTCTAGCTATGAAAGGACTCTCCTCATTGATCAATCAAATCTACTCAAGCAGGCGGACGTCCATATTTGCGCCCGCTTCTCGAGAAAGAATTGAGAGAGAGGGAAGATACAACTTACAACACCTCTTTCGTTAATCAATATCTCTATCCTGCAAGGAACGCCCGTGAAATGAAAATAAATGACGGGGTATGGAAATAACAGTAAAACCAACATCATTTGATTGTGAAACCTAAGAGATTTTCTTTGTATGTGTGCTTGGGTGGGCTCATGAAGCAGTTTCATTTCGATCCAACAATTTCGATCCAACAATTTCATGTGAGATCTAGATAGATATTTAGGAAACGACGAAGTAGGAAAGGAATCTCACGTGAGAATTTGCAACAGTAAAAAATTGTCGTGAAGGGAGTAAGTCGATACGCGGAAGAATCATCGTTGAGATCTTCGTTTGATAAGTTAATTCTTACTGTTTTTGGTCTAGTCACAACAAACAAACCCTTCCCCTTGCTGTCTAGATGGCTGGAATTGTCTATTTTAATTTACTGCCATCACTTCCAATCTACAAGATTCACGTAAATCAGTTAGATATGCAGAGAAACCTGGATACGGTTTTCCATCGAGTGGTAATACGAAAGGCACTTTGCTTTGTAAATCTCAGAATGGAAAGCGGAAAACAAGCTTTCTAAATTCATTAAATTCAAAGGAAAAATTTCTTGATAGCAATAATCTGTTTTTATGCTTTCTTATTCTTCCATTTCATATACTCTCTCATCTTGTTTCGTCATCATTATCCTTACATGCCTTACTTATGCTATCGATCCATCATACCTCATTACAATCGACATCATACTTTTCTCCATTACCAAACCCCTCACATAAGAATCATTATTGAAGTGCATTTCCATGTTTTTCTTTTAGTAACCATCCTCTTTTTGAACCCTTGAATAAGTCAAGTTGTAATTATGTTCAAAAAACTAAGTATAATTTTATTGAATATGACCCTTTTGAAGCCCAAATGACTCAACCAAAAGAGCATAATGATATAGGGGACCCCTCATTTTCAAATCCGGTTAATGTTGAACCATCTAATTCCCAGAAATTGATTATAAATCTTCTAAAAATGATATTCATGATCTTGAAATTCATGATGATCATCTACCTCAAGCCCCCGTCACTCAACCTATGGTCTCTTCGACTTTTGCTATTCCTGATGTACTTGTTCAGGGAAATTTTCATCGTTTGAGTGAGGTAATCGCAACATGGAGTGGAGTTCTCGGGGGAGAGATATGAGAATGCAGGAGGATAGTAAACCAATGGACAACCATTCTACCGAAGAGCTTGCTTGACCACAGAGATGAGGATGCGAATGAATGGGAACTTTTTAACTGGACATACTAATATACAACTTCATGTTTTACTGGTTTTATTGTTTTGCAGGTTTCGGCATGGGCAGTTAAACTTCAATCGAGAAACAAAGGCCTTGCACAATTCAGTCAATCACAATCTTGACAGTTTGAGCATGAATTTTTTATTTTACATTAAATAAAAACACGACTAATTTTTTTTATATATTTTTTATAAGTTTTGTTTTGGTTTTTTATTTTGATTTTGTATCACTAGTTTAAAAAAACAAAAATTGGAAATTTTAAAAAAAATTCAAATGAAAGTTTTTAGCAAATGGGGATCCCAAGTAAAAAATTAAAGCAATTTTACATGTTATTTTTTTCCTGAAAACGTTAGGGACATCCTACTTTCTGATCCTCGATATCGCATGAAGCACAGAGGAGAGAATACTTATTCAAAACTTAATGCAAAAATATTGAAAATAACATCCTACCTACTCTATGCTAATTGGAAGTTAGAAATTAATTACGTGTAATCAAATTTCCAATTTAACCATTTGCGTAATAGGAGCAAAAATATATTCACACGCAATTTTGAAAATTGAAAATTAAAATGTATAGAAGTGTGCAAAATCAATTGCGGTAAATGAGATACAGAGAAATAAGGAAGAAAACATTGAACTATCCTGATACTCGCTTGAAACCACCGTTCAATGAGGCTTTCGTATGCGTGATTTCCATTATGATTCATCTTACTTGCATTCTCTTGTTTTTCCTCCTCGATCTCCTATTCGGATAGTTGTTCCTCATTTGATATACATGATTCTTTGAGTGTCGATTCTTCTTTTGCTTCAGGAGGAGTAGCTAAGTCTTTGATTGCTGTCAAGATCTCATCTTCTTGAGAAGATGAGATCCCGACTTTTGATAGGATCTGAGAGAGCTGTTCCAAGGTTATATTCATTCTAAAATCATCTTACTGGTATTCAAATTAGATACTTTATATAAGAAAATGTAAGAAAACTGATTATATACTTGAAGCAACACCGTGCTACTAGGACGTTGTTGTCACCAAGTTATATGTTCACACAAGTTAGCTTCTCTTCTCATATATATAAAAAAATGGCTAATGCTAATAAAACATAAATTCTAACTACTAAAAGGAATAGGACAACCTAACTTTGGAAAAACCCCACTAAAGTGGATGTGTGGGCTCTTCCCTCACGTCTTACCATCTTCTCTCTGCCCTTAGGTCATCCTTAAAAGAAAACCACACTTGCATGGAAATAAACACACTTGCATGAAAAGAAACACATTTGCATGAAAGAAACAGTCAAGGATTTGGAGAAACAAAAGCAACTTGCCTATGCTCTAATCCCTTTAGCACCTCCCTAGTAACGGTACCAAAATGTTGGTGTTAAATATTGTCAATTAATTAATTACCCAACTATTTAATTGTCAACTCGAGGAGTTCGTAAGCTTTAAGGTGCAGGCGCAAGAAACACACGATCAAAGCCTAGTATATCCTAATCTAAAGTCGACAAAAAAGCATGAAAGTAGTAAACTTACGAGGCACATGCACAATGTATACAGGATTAAAGTGAAACTAGCTTAATCTAATGCTTGAAAAGGAAACACACAACTAAAATTGAATCTAATTAGGAAAGCAAGAAATTGCATGAAATAAATCTAATTAAGAAAACATGAAATTAATCTAATTATGAAAGCATGAATTGCATGAAATGAATCTAATTAGGAAAGCATGAAATGGCATAAAAGACAAATAATATATAACAAGCAACTAGTGAGCTCACATGAAATCAACACCACTAACTCATAATAAAGAATCCTCTACTCAATATGGAGAAATCAAGATGTTTGTATTAAACTCTATTACATAGCATTCCAATCTAACCTCTATAAAATGACTAGCTCACTCAATCATTCACACACTTATTAACTAACTCTTTCACTAACTCTTACTAATTTCAAATGGAGAGAGAACACCCCTATTTATACATGAGTTTCTTTGAAAAGAGGATAAGAAACTAATAAATGTAGATCCACTTTCCTCTCAAGTAGGTACAACCAATTTGCTAATAATTACATAATATTTATCTCTACAAATCCTCACAAATCCTCTCACAAATCCTTAATATCTTCGATAAGAAATTCTATACGTATCTCCATGATCTTTCTCCTTTGATTATGCTTGAATAATTATCCTCAAATCTTCAAAGGTTGGAGAAAAGATTCAATAAGCTTGAATAATCCTTTTGTTGGAGTCTTCAAATATTCCTACACATTACAAAACTCATCCATCTTTGAGATATAAATGAAAATATGTCAATTTTCTAATATTTACTCATAAATTCTCTTTTAATACTAAAATGAGTAAAGTGGAAAATAATAAGGTGAAACCCAAATGTATTCATGAAAAGAGTATAATGAATGGTTAAATGAAGTGATAGAATGTGAGGAATGATGAAAGGAAAAGAGGATGAAAATGTGACAATTCTGAGACTCAAAAATATTTCGAATCCCGAATCTCCGAAGTGTCGGAGCTCCGAAGATTTGAAGTGGCAGTTGTTCGAAAGTTCGCCACTTTGGCGTTAAGAGGAAATGGGGTGAGGTGAAAGGAAAACCTTCGAAGCCCAAAGTTCTGGAGACTTGGAGGCCTGCAGCACAGGATAAGCGTCTTACATATAACACTTGGTCACAACCTGTGGTCACATGCGTTTGGGGGTCGAAGAAAAAGGGCTAGTGCCCGAAAATTGTTTTTTTTTTTTAAACAGAGAAGGGCTTACAAAAGGGTCCCGTGGGATTTTTAATTTGTACAGGCCTACACCTAACAAAGTAAAGAAGGCCTATAAAATTGAAGAGATTATCCAACATGGACCCTATATCCAATTCGACTTTGAGATGGAAGAATCCATGTACATGGATTGCATCACTAAAAAGACAAACCGTTCAAGTATCCATAACTTCCTGCTCAAAACTCAGAATTGAGCATGGAAGAAGGCATTGGAAAGGTCTTGAACAATAGAAGATAATTGTTTTCCCATAAAATGGATCTGAACAGTTAATTTCTTAGGAAATCAACAGAAAAAAGTATATTATATTAATGAATCAGAATGGTTCATGTTTTCATGAATTTATTAAGCACAATTAGCCTGACAAAGTTCTCTTGGATGCACATTTTTGCAGAACTAACAACTGCCAGATCAGAGTTATCACAAAGTGTAGAGGGATGGATAATACAGAGGGGGATTGCATCCAGGAAGATGAAATCCAAAGAATGGATGTTCATTTGGGTATGGGAGGAATGAAATCCAATGGACATGGTGAAGGAAAGGATGATACCATGAATATGGTAGAGGCCATTAGAAAATTGCAGAAAGATGTCCAAAGTCACAAAGATGATAGTGAAAGGATTTTGAAAGCCAAAGAGAAACATGAAGACTTCAATATGAAGTTAATGCAGAGCCTGTATAGAATTGAAAATAAATTGGATAAGGAGAGTGGCTCCAACAAATCAAGAAGCCATAGGTACCCTGATGAGAAAAGAAGGACAAAGAGTGGTAGCATACCTCACCATCACTCCCAAAGGAATTCCAATAGGAGAGAACATAGCAACTCAAGTCCATCCCCTGTTAGGAAGCACAGGAGGTCCGTGGTGGATGAATTGAAAGGAGAAATGAACAAGATCAAACCTCCTACTTTTCATGGTGAACACAAGAAGGATGAAGATGTTGAGACATGGTTGTTAGGCATAAGGAAGTACTTCCAATTACATAACTATTATTCTCATGAAGAAGGAAGAATTGTTATCTACCAACTTAAAGGAAAAGCATCCATGTGGTGGGATCAGCTTGTGAAAGTGAAACACATCAGAGAGAAGAATGTTACATGAAAGGAATTCAAGAATCATTTTGAGAAGAAGTACTTAACCAAGAGGTATTATGACAAAAAATTGAAAGAGTTCTTTGAACTCAACATGGGAAGCATGACCATTGATGAGTATGAAAGGATATTTTTAGAATTGTTGAAGTAGGTCTCCTTTATAAAGGATGAGACTATTAAGATTCAGAGGTATTTGAGTGGGTTTCCATCCTTTATCAGTGACAAGATTCAATATGATGATCCCAAGACTTTGAAAGAAAACATAAGGATAGCCAAGTGCTTATATGATCAACAACTCGCTACAAGAGCCAAGAGAAAGGTTGTTGAGTTGGTTAAGGCATGTGCATTGGGCATTAATGGGATGAATACCAAGGTAGATTTGAACATCTTTTCATTGGGTTCATATGACTTTCTAATTGGTATGGATTGGTTGGACCAACACCATGCCATATTAGATTGTCATAATAAGGAATTCACTTTCCTAGACGAGGAAGGAAACTCAAGAGCAGTTCAAGGAATTCCTAGAGCAGTCACTATCCGAGAAATATCAATAATGCAGTTGAAGAAGTGTTATAGGAAGGGATTCCAGGTGTTTGCAACTCATATGGAGGAAACACCTAAGGATAGGGTGCCATATCTAGAAGATTTAGAAGTCCTAAAAGAGTTTGAGGATGTGTTTAAGGAGATACAAGGACTACCCCCAAAGAGAGATATTAATTTCTCTATAAATTTGATGCCTCAAACAACTCCATTGTCAAAGACTCCCTATAGAATGAGTACTCCAGAGTTGAAGGAGTTGAAAATGCATCTTGAAGAGTTATTGAAGAAGGGGTTGATACACCCAAGTGTGTCACCTTGGGGTGCCCCAATGTTATTTGTGAAGAAGAAATATGGGACCTTGATATTTTGTATTGATTTCAGGCAACTAAATAAAGTAACCGTGAATAACAAATATCCTTTGCCAAGGATTGATGATCTCTTCGATCAGTTGAAGGATGCAAGGATATTTTCAAAGACTGATATTAGATCAGGATACTATTAGGTAAGGATTAAATATGAAGACATTAGCAAGACTGCCTTCAAAACAATGTATGGTCACTATGATTTTAGAGTGGTGTTGTTTGGGTTATCAAATGCACCCGATGTTTTCATGTGTTTGATGAACGATGTTTTCCTAGAGTACTTAGAAAAGTTTGTCATTTTATTTTTGGATGACATCCTTGTATATTCCAAAACAAAATAAGAACATGAGAATCACTTGAGGATGGTTTTTCAAGTGTTAAGAGAACACCAATTGTATGCCAAATTGAGCAAGTGCTCATTTTATCAGAACCAAATTCATTATTTGGGGCATATTATATCCAAAGAAGGGATAATAGTGGATCCTGAAAATATCGAGGCCATTAGAGGATGACCAACACCCAATAATGTGACACAATTCATATCCTTCATGGGTCTAGCTGGATACTATAGAAGATTCATTGCATGGTTTTCAAGGATTTCTCACCCAATCACTTCCTTACAAAGGAAAGGGGTGAAGTTTCAATGGACAATAGAATGTGAAAAGAGCTTCCAACAATTGAAGCACTTGTTAACTAGTGCTCCGATTATGAGAATTGTAGATCCTAATGAGGACTTCATGGTTTTCATGGATGCATGCAAAGAGGGATTTGGTGGAGTCCTCAGCCAAAATGGTTTGGTAGTATGTTTTGAATCCAGAAAGTTGAAACAACATGAAAGGCTCTACGTCACTTGTGATTTGGAGTTGGAAACCATAGTACATGCCTTAAATAAGTGGAGGCACTAACTCATGGGAAAGAAATTTGAACTGAGGAAATACCATAATGGTCTGAGGTATTTGTTTGATCAACAAACTTTAAATGCCAGGCAAAGCATATGGTTGGAATTCCTCTATGAGTATGACTTTGATATCAATCACATCAAAGGAAGGGAGAAAAAAGTGGTTGATGCACTCAACAAGAGAGTGCATAAGTTACATGCTACAACCATTAGCATGTACCAAACAAATCTTAAAGGTAAAAATTCTGAAACTGCAAAAGCATATTTGCAGTACATGGAGATGGTCACAAAATTGTAGCAAGGTAAAATGTAGCAGTTAGTCGAAGATTATAAATTGGGAGATGATGGAATGATCTTGTATTGCAACATAATTGTTATACCGAATTCTCTGGAATTGAGAAGTATGATCTTGAAGGAGATGCATAATGTGCCTTATGTTGGGAACCCTAGATATCATAAAACAATGGCAACAGTCAAGATCCAATACTATTGGACAGGTTTGAAGACAAAAATTGCTGAGTACATTGCCACATGTATGGAGTATCAAAGGGTCAAGGATGATCATAGACACCCAGTTGGGTTGTTGCATCCATCACCAATTCCTGAATGGAAGTGGGAAGTGGTGACAATGTATTTCATTGCCAGATTTCCAAGGACAAGCAAGCATCATGATTCTATCATGGTAGTGGTGGACAAGCTTACCAAGGTTGCCCATTTTATTCCATTGAAGACTACCCACAAAGAAACCAATTCTTTTGATATATATATGAGGGAAGTGGCCCGATTGCATGGTATTCCGAAGACAATTGTGTCTGACAGAGACCCAAAATTCACTTCAAAATTTTGGAAGGGATTATTCAAGGGGTTCAGAACCGATCTGAACTTCAATATAGCCTATCATCTCGATTCTGATGGGAAGACAGAGAGGGTAAACCAAGTAATAAAATATATGTTAAGAATGTATGTGATGGACAAACCATCAAAGTGGGAAGACTATATACACTTGTTAGAGTTTTCTTACAAAAATGGGTACCAAGCATCTCTGAAGATGAGCCCATTTGAATCACTTTATGGAAGAAAGTGAAACACTCCCGTAAGTTGGGGAAATCCAATTGATAGGGAAGTGATTGGGCCAAAATTGCTCAGAGAAATGGAAGAGAAAATGTTGAGGATCAAACATGATTTAAAGGATTCCCAAGACAGGTAGAAAATATATGCTGACAAGGGTAGAACGCACAAGGAGTTTAAAGTGGGTGATCAAATATTCTTGAAGGTTAAGGCCAACAAAAGTTCACTGAAGTTGGTAAACTATTCCAAGTTGGCAGCTAGATATTTTGGACCATTTGAAATCCTAGAGAGGATTGGTCCAGTAGCTTATATGCTTTCATTTCCTGCATCTATGTCTGTTCATAATATATTCCATGTATCATTTCTCAAGAAATAAATACCTGATGTTAATCATGTAATTGATTGTAATTTGATTCAGGTGGAGCAAGAAGGCGTTATCCAAGTGCATCTGGTACGCATTCTGGACCAGAAAATCAAACAACTCTGAAATCAAGTCATAGGGATTGTAAAGGTCCAATGGACTTGGTACAATCCTGAGGACACTACTTGGGAGAATGAGGATGCAATGTGGGCAGAATACCCACATATTTTTGAATATTTTAAAAATCTTCTGATATGGTGTAAAAAAATTGCACTGAGGACAGTGCAAAAATAAGGGGAGGGGATTGTAATACCCCAAGGCCGAACCCCTAATTTTTAATCACGAATTGTAATCATAGGTTGGTGAGCCAATTAATGATAAGCTAGGAGGCTTATGTGATAGTTGGGCAGAAAGCCTAGGATGCTAAGGCCAGGAGCCTATTTTGTATATGTAAATATTCAAATCATTAATATAAAAGAATCACTGTGTGTAGACCAACCACGATGAAAGAGTAAGGGGGGCTATGCTCCAATAGGTTAGGTAAGGGAGGGGGATGAGAGGCTGAAAAAAGGGGCTAATCTTAAGAGCTTAAATCTCATAGAATAATATATATTATTATTCTAAATTCTGTGAGGAGGATATAAATTTATCCTAAGTTCCTTTGGGGGAGGGGAATGACCTCCAAATGGAGAGGAACACACTTCATGAGTGCCATGTGTCATCTCAGGCACATGAAAATATATGTGGGGATTTTGAATTTTTGGTGGATATTTTGGCCATTCCTCCCACTCATGCACATAGCTAGCAGGAAAGCAATAAAAACTTGGAACGCCATTGTTGAACCCTTGACCATTCTGAACCTCTACAACAAGCCGAACTAATATATTTGTTGAACCTGTACCCTGTGGGTTGCATGTGTTTCATTCTGCCATTCTTCAAATTCATGATGATCATATACCTCAAGCCCCTATCATTCAACCTGTCGTCTCTTTGACTTATGCTATTCGTGATGTACTTGTTCAGGGAAATTTTCATCGTTTGAGTGAGGTAATCACAACATGGGGTGGAGTTCTCGGGGGCGAGATACGAGAATGCGGGAGGATAATAAACCAATGGACAACGATTCTACCGAAGAGCTTGCCTGACCATAGAGATAAGGATGCGAATGAATGGGAACTTTTTAACTGGACATACTCATCCACAGCTTCATGTTTGACTGGTTTTATTGTTTTGCAGGTTTCGACGTGGGCAGTGAAACTTCAATCGAGAAACAAAGGCCTTGCACAATTCAATCAATCACAATCTTCACAGTTTCAGCGTGAATTTTTTATTTTACATTAAATAAAAACACAACTAATTTTATTTTATTTTATAAGTTTTGTTTTGGTTTTTATTTTTTATTTTGTATCACTAGTTTAAAAAAAACAAAAATTGGAAATTTTAAGAAAAATTCAAATGAAAGTTTTTAGCACATGGGGATCCCAAGTCAAAAATTAAAGAAATTTTACATGTTATTTTTTTTCCTGAAAACGTTAGGGACATCCTACTTTCTGATCCTCGATATCGCATGAAGTGCGGAGTAGCGAATACTTATTAAAAACTTAATGCAAAAATACTAAAAATAACATCCTACCTACTCTATGCTAATTGGAAGTTAGAAATTAATTACATGTAATCAAATTTCCAATTTAACCATTTGCGTAATAGGAGCAAAAATATATTCACGCTATTTTAAAAATTGAAAATTAAAATGTATAGAAGTGTGCGAAATCAATTGCACTAAATGTGATACAGAGAAATAAGGAAGAAAACATTGAACTATCCTGATACTCGCTTAAAACCACCGTTCAATGAGGCTTTTGTATGCGTGATTTCCATTATGATTTATCTTACTTGCATTCTCCTATTTGTCCTCCTCGGTCTCCTATTCGGATAGTTGTTCCTCATTTGATATACATGATTCTTTGAGTGTCTATTCTTCTTTTGCTTCAGGAGGAGTGGCTAAGTCTTTGATTGCTGTCAAAATATCATCTTCTTGAGAAGATGAGATCCTGACTTTTGATAGGATCTGAGAGAGTAGTTCCAAGGTTATATTCATTCTAAAATCATCTTACTGGTATTCAAATCAGATACTTTATATAAGAAAATGTAAGAAAACCAATTATATACTTGAAGCACCACCGTGCTACTAGGACCCTACTGTCACCAAGTTATATGTTCACACAAGTTAGCTTCTCTTCTCATATATATAAAAAAATGGCTAATGCTAATAAAACACAAATTCTAACTACTAAAAGGAAGAAGACAACCTAACTTTGGAGAAACCCCATTAAAGTGGATGTGTGGGCTCTTCCCTCATGTCTTACCGTCTTCTCTTTGCCCTTAGGTCATCCTTAAAAGAACAATCTTCCCTTTGCCCTTAGGTCATCCTTAAAAGAACACCACACTTCCATGGAAATAAACACACTTGCATGAAAAGAAACACATTTGCATGAAAGGAACAGTCAAGGATTTGGAGAAACAAAAGCAACCTGCCTATGCTCTAATCCCTTTAGCACCTCCCCGACAACGACGCCAAAATGTTGGTGTTAAATATTGTCAATTAATTACTTACCCAAATATTTAATTGTCAACCCGAGGAGTTCATAAGCTTTAAGGTGCAGGCGTAGGAAACACATGATCAGAGCCTAGTCTAGCCTAATCTAAAGTCAACAAAAAATCACGAAAGTAGTAAACTTACGAGGCACATGCACAATGTATACAGGATTAAAGTGAAACTAGCTTAATCTAATGCTTGAAAAGGAAACACACAACTGAAATTGAATCTAATTAGGAAAGCAAGAAATTGCTTGAAATAAATCTAATTAAGAAAACATGAAATTAATCTAATTATGAAAGCATGAATTGCATGAAATGAATCTAATTAGGAAAGCATGAAATGGCATAAAAGACAAATAATATATAACAAGCAACTAGTGAGCTCACATGAAATCAACACCACTAACTCATAATAAAGAATCCTCTACTCAATATGGAGAAATCAAGATGTTTGTATTAAACTCTATTACATAGCATTCCAATCTAACCTCTATAAAATGACTAGCTCACTCAATCATTCACACACTTATTAACTAAGTCTTTCACTAACTCCTACTAATTTCAAATGGAGAGAGAACACCCCTATTTATACATGAGTTGCTTTGAAAAGAGGATAAGAAACTAATAAATGTAGATCCACTTTCCTCTCAAGTAGGTACAACCAATTTGCTAATAATTACATAATATTTATCTCTACAAATCCTCTCAGAAATCTTTAATATCTTTGATAAGAAATTATATCCATATCTCCATGATCCTTCTCCTTTGATTATACTTGAATAATTATCCTTAAATCTTCAAAGTTTGGAGAAAATATTCAATAAGCTTGAATAATCCTTTTGTTGGAGTCTTCAAATATTCCTACACATTACAAAACTCATCCATCTTTGAGATATAAATGAAAATCTGTCAATTTTCTAATATTTAATCATAAATTCTCTTTTAATATTAAAATGAATAAAGTGGAAAATAATAAGGTGAAACCCAAATGTATTCATGAAAAGAGTATAATGAATGGTTAAATGAAGTGATAGAATGTGAGGAATGACGAAAGTAAAAGAGGATGAAAATGTGACAATTCTGAGACACAAAAATATTTCGAATCCCGAATCTCCGAAGTGTCGGAGCTCCGAAGCTTTGAAGTGGCAGTTGTTCGAAAGTTCGCCACTTTGGCGTTCAGAGGAAATGGGGTGAGGTGAAAGGAAAACCTTCGAAGCCCAAAGTTCTGGAGACTTGGAGGCCTGCAGCACAGGATAAGCGTCTTACATATAACACTTGGTCACAACCTGTGGTCACATGCGTTTGGGGGCCGAAGAAAAAGGGCTAGTGCCCGATTTTTTATTTTTTTTTTCAAACAGAGAAGGGCTTAGAGAAGGGGCCCGTGGGATTTTTAATTTGTACAGGCCTACACCTAAAGAAGTAAAGAAGGCCTATAAAATTGAAGATATTATCCAACATGGATCCTAGATCCAATTCGGCTTTGACATGGAAGAATCCATGTAGATGGATTGCATCACTGAAAAGACAAACCGTTCAAGTATCCATAACTTCCTGCTCAAAACTCAGAATTGAGCATGGAAGAAAGCATTGGAAAGGTATTGAACAATAGAAGATAATTGTTCACCAAGAAAATGGATTTGAACAATTAATTTCTCAGGAAATCAACATAAAAGAAGTATATTATATTAATGAATTAGAATGGTTCATGTTTTCGTGAATTTATTAAGAATAGTTAGCTTGACACAGTTCTCTTGGATGCTCATTTTTGTAGAATTAACAACTGTCAGATCAGAGTTATCACAAAGTGTAGAGGGATGGATGATACATAGGAGGCTTACATCCAGTGATGCAGGAGCATCGTCAATAGCAAGCAAGCGAGAAGGCGGAAGACAGCTGGGATGAACGCCATCACATTTTGGCACATGTCAAAAACGTTTTGAAATGTTTTTGAAAGTTTGGATGCGCAGACATTAATGAAATAGTTAAGAAGGCGTACTTCCATACTGTAAACAGATCTTGAGCGATCCTCTCTCATTTGTAGGATGTAGAAGCATTTATGCAGTTAATGAAAGTAGGTAGATTTAAAATTCTAGATTAGACAGTTTTAGGAGTTGGAGGGAAAATGACTATAGACACCCTCATCTTTGTATCATTGTATCAGTCAGAGATTGTATGATTAAGCACATTATCATAGAGGAGAAGCAGAGAGTTGTGGAGAAGAACCCATGTACAAAAATTCTGAATTAATATATGAAGCTTTGATTCAGACTCATGGTGATATAATGCTTTCTATGTATACATGTTGAATGTTATGCTTATGGTTGTTTTATTCCCTCTGTCATGCATTTGTTATTATGTTGTGAGTGAATGTATGTTTATTTATGTTGGATGTTTGAAAAATGAGAGAGAGAGAGAATGAGTTTCAATTGTTTCTCTTCCTGAGTGAGATAAGTTCCTGCAAGGAGTGCAGTGGAAGCGTCCCCAAGGTGTGCGTTGACAGGGTTCAGAGTTTATCTCTGAAAGCTCAGGAGGGATATCATTGTTCTCATTCCAGTAGAAGTGCAAGACAAGCACAAAAGCCTTGCAAGGTGTGCGCAGGCAGGTCGAGACCTTAGAACTTATCAACTAAGGTTGAGAGACTGAAGGACTGTTGTTGCTGAGAAAGTGCATAGAGTAGGGAGTTCAAGTACGTTGAAGTATTTGAAGAAGTGCTGCAAGGAGTGTGTACAGAAGTCTTCTGAAGACTCAAAGTCACAAGGAAGCTCATGAGGAGTAGTTTTTTTCGAAAAACATTCGAAGAGAGTTCAGGAAGATTGATCCCTTCGAA
Organism: Picea glauca; assembly: GCA_000966675.3. Classification (NCBI taxonomy): domain Eukaryota; kingdom Viridiplantae; phylum Streptophyta; class Pinopsida; order Pinales; family Pinaceae; genus Picea; species Picea glauca. The sequence continues at coordinate 298,265 of JZKD02S2298549.1, forward strand.
GTATTCAAGGAGAGACATTGAACGGTTGGAATTCTTCGAGGAGAACTCCCGAAATAGTGGGGACCGTAGGATCTAGGAAAGTTGCAGGGGAGTTGAGTGTTGGATAGATCTATCCTTCGAAAGGTAGAGTCGACGTGGACTGTTGATCGTGACCTATTCAGGTCGTCAGATCATTTTGGGAATTCGAAGTTCGGGAGCCTGGAGTGCAAACCAAAACCTTGGTTGATCAAGTTCCCAAAATGTGAAAGGAGGTTGTGTGTGTAAAGTCAAAGAGTGACGAGTTCGGGAATTCAAAACTTCGGAGTTCGGGGTTTTGGAATACCTGAGGACGGGTGATCGAGACTCAGCAGGGAGGAAAGTCCGAAATCATAAGTTGCGATAGAGTATTTGTCAGGATTTTAGGAATCAAGTTTTCGGCATTCCCGTTGACAAGGGGAAGAACCACAGCTGTTGATTTTCCTTGGAATCGGAACACTTGTGTTTTGGTGTTTCGGGATTTAGCATATCGGGAAACCTGTTGATAAAGGGACGAGACATAGTGCTAAGGAAATCCCGAAGTCGTGAAGTGTAGTAGGGCTGAGGGTGGACTTTTCGGGATTTCAGAAATTCAGGTGTCGGGACCCGGTGAGTCGAGAGGTGTGAATCAAGAATTTGATATTTTGGGTTTCAGAGGTTGCAGGGGCAAGGAGCTCAACAACGGGATTTGCAAAAATGTGAAATCCAGTATCACGAAAAGAAAAGGGAAAAAGTCCCAATGATAGTTGGGGTTTGATCGTGGGGTCTATACCGGCGAATGATCATGTGGGCATGACTTAGGAGGGCCTGTGAACTATACTCAGAGAAGGCGAGTGAATAATTCCCTGAGAGGAATTAAGAAGGTCAATCAAACTCTAAGGGACGAAGTTGAAAGATCCTGTGTGGACTCCAGCCTGAGGGTTAGGGGTCTGCGCCAGTTGTGGTATTAGAGCTTAGAAATATTTCTTTGCTTTATGTAGTAGGGAAAAGAGGAATTTTGTAGCCATGCCACCAAGAAGAAGAGATAGGCAAATACCTGACCCACTAGAGGAAAGGGAAATTCCAAGAAGAAGAGACCGACAATTACCTGATCCAGCAAGGGAAAGAGAGATGCCTGAACTACGTGCCAGGCTTGATGCCATGGAAACAACACAAAGGTGCACAGTTGATGTTGGGGATATCAACGAATCTGAATGTTAAAATGAAGCTGGAAATGAAGAAGTTGCAGCCGAAGATGCAGTAGATGAACTCCTATTTAGGGTTGTTGCAAGGATAGGTGCTAGAGCAAAGATGGACATTCCAGTATATGAAGGAAACCTGGATGTTGAAGAGCTTCTAGACTGGATTAGAGCTTTGGATAAATATTTTGACTATGAGGATGTAGAGGAAGACAAGAAGGTCAAGCACACTATTAAAAGACTTAAAGGGCATGCAGCATTATGGTGGGATGAATTGCAGGCTGACAGATGTTGCAAAGGTAAGCAAAAAATCAAGAGTTGGGATAGAATGGTTGCGAAGATGAAGGAAAAATTCATACCCAAGGATTATCAAATTACTTTGTTTCGGAGAATGCAGAAATTGAGACAGAAATTGATGACAATGAAAGAATACACTGAAGAGTTCTACAGGATAAATATCAGAGCAGGTCATCGGGAAAGCGATGATTAAAAAGTTGTCAGGTATATGAATGGTCTGAGATACGACATTCAGGACGAGATGAGCATGATGACCCTTAGGAATGTGGAGGATGCTTATCAGGTGGCTTTGAAAGCTGAAGAGAAGTTGAGCCGAAAGCAAGGTCAAAGAGGCTGAGGCAGAAGTCAAGCCAGAGGCAAAGCAGTTGCCCAAGACAAAAATCAGAAACCTAAAGAAGAGTGGAAGAAACCTCAAACTCAAACTGAGAGAGGTGGAAACTCACAGAGAGGACAATATGTTGATAGAAATACTTTTCCTCGAACCAGAGGAAGAGGAAGTGGCAGAGGTGGAGAAATAAAATGCTTTACTTGTGGAAAAAATGGACACAAATCTTATGAATGTCCAGATAAGAAGAAAGAAGGAGGTGAAAATCACATTGCCGAAGCTGAAGGACAGAATGTTGAGGCAGAATATGCTGAGGGTGGAAGGTCACTAATGATAAGAAAAGTTTTCTTAACGCCAGAGAAGGAGGCGAAGAACCCAGCCCAAAGGAACAGACTTTTTCGGACTACTTTCAAGACCAAAGACAGGGTATGCAAAGTCATCGTGGATAGTGGTAGCATAAACAATCTCGTTTCTACAGAGATGGTATAAAAGATGGAACTGGAGACTATTGAACATCCAAGCCCATACAGAGTTTCATGGCTACAAAAAGGACATCAGGTAAATGTCACTAAACAATGTTTAGTTGAATTTAAAATAGAAGGATATAAGGATGAAATACTATGTGACGTCATTCCCATGGATGTTTGTCATCTATTGTTGGGTAGACCATGGAAATATGACAGTAATGTGATTCATGATGGGAGAAATAACACATACACCCTGAAGAAGAATGGGAGAACTCACATGTTTTTGCCAATTAAGGATAAAGAAGTGAAACCAGAGGTGAGCAACACTGTACTTCTCATGAGTGGGAAGGAAATTCTTAAGGAGGTTAAGAAGAAGGAAGATGCACAATTCATTGTGGTTAGAAAGCCTAGAATTGTTTTAACCAGTACAAGAGTGGATGATTTACCAGAGGAAATCCAGAAGTTGCTGGAAGAGTTTGTTGATATAGCAGTGGACGAACTACCTTGTTAGTTGCCACCGATTAGGAGTATAATTCATCACATTTATCTTATACCTGGAGCTAGTTTACCAAACAAAGCAGCATACAGATTGACGACGTAGGAGAATGAAGAGGTCAAGAGACAGGTCCAGGAGTTAATGGACAAAGGGTTGGTTAGAGAAAGTTTGAGTCCATGCGTTGTTCCAACAGTGCTCAGCCCAAAGAAAGATGGAGGCTGGAGGATGTGTACAGACTCAAGAGAAATCAACAAGATTATCATTAGATATAGATTTCCTTTGCCAAAGATGGATGATTTGATGGATTGCTTGAGTGGAGAATTTTTTTTTTCAAAGATTGATTTGAAAAGAGGGTATCATCAAATCCGAATGAGAGAAGGTGATGAATGGAAGACCGCATTCAAGACGAATGAAGGGCTGTATGAATGGCTTGTTATGCCATTTGGATTAACAAATGCGCCTAGTACTTTCATGAGGTTGATGAATGAAGTCCTGAAGGATTTCATAGGAAAATTCATCATTGTATATCTTGACGATATACTGATTTTCAATAGAATAGAAACAGAGCACTTGAAGCATTTGGCTACAGTGATGAAGAGACTACAGCAAGAGAAGTTGCTGATAAATATGAAGAAATCATCATTCATGAGGATAAAGCTCATTTATTTGGGGTTTGTTATCTCTACAGATAAGATGAAAATGGATCTAGATAAGGTAGAGGCGATTAAGAATTGGTCATCGCCGAAGAGTATATTTGAAGTTAGAAGATTTCATGGATTGGCTAGTTTCTACAGGAGATTTATCAGAAATTTCAGTGGAATTAGCGCACCGATGATGGACACGGTGAAGAAAAGACATAAATCTTTTCACTGGACAGAGGAAGCGGAGAAAATTTTCAATCTGTTGAAAAGGAAGATTACTGAACAACCAATTTTGGTGTTGCCAGATTTCAACAAGACGTTTCAGGTCAAATGTGACGCAAGTGGATTTTCCATAGGCGCGGTCTTAAGCCAAGACGACAAACTGATTGCATACTTCAGTGAGAAACTGAATGAAGCAAAGATTAAATATTCAACATATGACAAGGAATTCTATGCAGTCATACAAGCGCTGAAGAAATGGATACATTATTTGGTTCCTAAGGAATTTGTTTTGTATAGTGATAATCATGTCTTATAATTCATAACCCAACAGGAGAAGTTGAACCAAAGACATGTTAAATGGGTTGAATACATGAAGAATTTTACTTTTGTAATTAAATATATTTCTGGAACTACTAACAAAGTTGTTGATGCTTTGACCAGGAAATGTTTGTTGATGCAGGAATTCAGAGTCAAAACATTGGGTTTTTAGAACCTAAAGGACATGTACAGAGATGACCCAGATTTCAAAGAGGCGTATGAGGCATTTGAGAATCCAATTCTCAGGGACAAAAGTCAATGAACTGAATATATGATCCAGGATGGATTATTATTCAGAGGCAATCAATTATGTATTCCAAAATGATCCATTAGGGAGAATCTGTTGAAAGAAAAGCACAGTGGAGGATTGGTCGGACATTCCGGTCATGACAAAACGTTCTCGAAATTAAATGGCTCATATTTTTGGTCAGGGATGAGGACCGATGTTAAAAGATTTGTGGACAGATGTAGAATTTGTCAGCACACGAAGGGAAAAAGGCAAAACACAGGGTTATACCAGCCATTACCCATACTAGAGAGGTCGTGGGATGCAGTGAGTATGGATTTTATATTGGGACTTCCAAGGACACAAAGAGGATTTGATTCGATCTTTATGGCAGTCGATAGATTTTCAAAGAAGGAACATTTTGTACCATGCCAAAAAACCAGCGACGCAACTCACATTGTGAACCTGTTTTTCAAAGAAGTTGTCAGATTTCACGGCTTGCCAAGAAGTATAGTTTCAGATCGAGACACCAAGTTCGTAGGACATTTCTGGAGGACTTTATGGAAGAAGCTGGGGACAAATCTGTCTTTTAGCTCAACTTATAATCCTCAGACGGATGGACAGACAGAAGTTGTAAACATGAGCTTGGGAGATTTGCTAAGGAGTCTAGTGACTGAACACCATAGTTAGTGGGATCACATTCTGCCATAGGCGGAATTTGCCTACAATGATTCACACAATAGAAGCATAGGGAAGAGTCCATTCCAGATTGTTTATGGAATGCAGCCAAGAGGAGTTTCTGAATTGAAAGATTCATAACAGAATGAAACTAGAAGTGCTAGTGCAGAGGATTTTACAGAAGCGGTGAAGGAGCTTCATAACCAAGTCAAGGAGCGATTGCAGAATTCGAATCAAGAGTACAAGCGCAGAGTAGATCAACACAGGTGAGAACTTCAGTTTGAAGTTGGTGATCTGATTCTTTCACATATGAGAAAGGAAATGTTCCCAAGGGGAATGTATAACAAACTGAAAATGAAGAAGATTGCACCATGCAAGATCGTAAGAAAATTTGGAGCAAATGCCTATGAGATTGAATTAATCGATGGGATCGGAATTTCGTCGATATTCAACATCTCAAATTTGTACCCTTATAGAGCTGAAGAAGACAGTGAACAAACAGAGGTTCAGTAGACTAAACAAATGTCTGTAGCTGAAAAGCCACAGATGGAAAGTATACTTGACAAGAGAGTCAGCAAGAGGACCAAGAGAAAATAGTATTTTGAATACTTGATCAAATGGAAGGGACATCCAGTTGAAGATGCCAACTGGGAGAATGAAGCAGAAATTCAAAAGCATGGACAGACCGTGCAAGAGCTCATGAACAGGAGTCCATAAAAAATTTCAAGCGAGGGAGTATGATGCAGGAGCATCGTCAGCAACAAGCAAGCAAGACGGTGGAAGACAGATGGGATGAATGCCATCACATTTTGGCACATGTCAAAAACGTTTTGAAATGTTTTTGAAAGTTTGGATGCATAGACATTAATGAAATAGTTAAGAAGGTGTACTTCCATATTGTAAACAGATCTTGAGTGATCCACTCTCATCTGTAGGATGTAGAGGCATTTATGCAGTTAATGAAAGTAGGTAGATTTAAAATTCTAGATTAGACAGTTTTAGGAGCTAGATGGAAAACGACTATAGACACCCTCATCTTTGTATCATTGTATCAGTCAGAGATTGTATGATTAAGCACATCAGCATAGAGGATAAGAAGAGAGTTGTGGAGAAGAACCCATGTACAGAAATTCTGAATTAATATATGAAGCTTTGATTCAGACTCATGGTGATATAATGCTTTCTTTGTATACATGTTGAATGCTATGCTTATGGTTGTTTTATTCCCTCTGTCATGCATTTTTTATTATGCTGTGAGTGAATGTATGTTTTTTTATATTGGATGTTTGAAAACTGAGAGAGAGAGAGAGAGAGAACGAGTTTCAATTGTTTCTCTTCCTGAGTGAGATAAGTTCTTGCAAGGAGTGCAGTGGAAGCGTCCGCAAGGTGTGCGTTGACAGGGTTCAGAGTTTATCTCTAAAAGCTCAGGAGGGATATCGTTGTTCTCATTCCAGTAGAAGTGCAATACAAGCACAAAAGCCGTGCAAGGTGTGCTCAGGTAGGTCGAGACCTTAGAACTTATCAACTAAGGTTGAGAGACTAAAGGACTATTGTTGCCGAGAAAGTGCACAGAGTCGGGAGTTCAAGTACGCTGAAGTATTTGAAGAAGTGCCGCAAGGAGTGCGTGCAGAAGTCTTCTGAAGACTTGAAGTTGCAAGGAATCTCAGGAGGAGTAGTGTTTTTCGGAAAACATTCTAAGAGAGTTCAGGAAGATTGATCCCTTCGAAATATTCAAGGAGAGAGATAGAACGATCGGAATTCTCCGAGGAGAACTCCCGAAATAGCGAGGATCGTAGGATCTAGGAAAGTTGCAGGGGAGTTAAGCGTTGGATAGATATATCCTTCGAAAGGCAGAGTCGACATGGACCGTTGATCGTGACCTATTCAGGTCATCAGATCATTTCGGGAATTCGGAATTCGGGAGCCCGGAGTGCAAGCCAAAACCTTGGTTGATCAAGTTCCCAAAACGAAAAAGGAGGTTGCGTGTGTAAAGTCAAAGAGTGATGAGTTCGGGAATTTGGAACTTCGGAGTTTCGAAAGTCCTGAGGACGGGTGATCGGGACTCAACAGGGAGGAAAGTCCGAAATCAGAAGTTGCGATAGAGTATTTGTCGGGATTTCGGGAATCGGGTTTTCGACATTTCCATTGACAAGGGGAAGAACCATAGCTGTTGTGTTTTGGTGTTTCGAGATTCGACATATCAAGAACCCTATTGACAAAGGGACAAGACATAGTGATAAGGAAATCCCGAAGTCGCGAAGTGTAGTAAGGTTGAGGGTGGACTTTTCGGGATTTCGGAAATTTGGGTTTCGGGACCACGGGAGTCGAGAGGTGTGAATCAAGAATTTGATATTTCAGGTTTCAGAGGTTGCAGGGGCAATGCACTCAACAACGGGATTTGCGAAAACGCAAAATCCGGTATCCTGAAAAGAAAAGGGAAAAAGTCCCAATGACAGTTGGGGTTTGATCGTGGGGTCTATGATGGCGAATGATCGTGCGGGCATCACTCAGGAGGGCCTGTGAACTATACTCATAGAAGGCGAGTGAATAATTCCCCGAGAGGAATCAAGAGGGTCAGTTAGACTCTAAGGGCCGAATTTGAAAGATCCTGTGTGGACTCCAGCTTGAGGGTTAGGGGTCTACGCCATCCAGGAAGATGAAATCCAAGGAATGGATGTTCATTTGGGTATGGGAGGAATGAACTCCAATGGACATGGTGAAGGAAAGGATGATAACATGAGTATGGTAGAGGCCATTAGAAAATTGCAGAAAGATGTCCAAAGTCACCAAGATGATAGTGAAAGGCTTATGAAAGCCAAAGAGCAACATGAAGACTTCAATATGAATTTAATGCAAAGCCTGTATAGAATTGAAAATAAATTGGATAAGGAGAGTGGCTATAGAAAATCAGGAAGTCATAGGTACCCTGATGAGAAAATAAGGACAAAGAGTGGTAGCATACCTCACCATCACTCCCAAAGGAATTCCAATAGGAGAGAACATAGAAACTCAATTCCATCTCCTGTCAGGAAGCCCAGGAGGTCTGGGATGGATGAATTGAAAGGAGAAATGAACAAGATCAAACATCCTACTTTTGATGGTGAACACAAGGATGAATATGTTGAGACATGGTTGTTAGGCATAAGGAAGTACTTCCAAATACATAACTATTATTCTCATGCAGAAGGAAGAATTGTTATCTACCAACTTAAAGGAAAAGCATCCATGTGGCGGGATCAGCTTGTGAAAGTGTAACACATCAGAGAGAATAATGTTACATGGAAGGAATTCAAGAATCATTTTGAGAAGAAGTAATTAACCAAGAGGTATTATGACTAAAAGATGAAAGAGTTCTTTGAACTCAACTTGGGAAGCATGACCATTGATGAGTATGAAAGGATATTTTTAGAACTGTTGAAGTAGGTCTCCTTTATCAAGGATGAGACTGTTAAGATTCAAAGGTATTTGAGTGGGCTTCCAAGTGCTTATATGATCAACAACTGGTTACAAGAGAAAAGAGAAAGGTTGTTGAGTTGGTTAAGGCATGTGCATTGGGAATGAATGGGATGAATACCAAGGCAGATTTGAACATCTTGTCATTGGGTTCATATGACTGTCTAATTGGTATGGATTGGTTGGACCAACACCATGCCATCTTAGATTGTCATAACAAGGAATTCACTTTCTTAGACAAGGAAGGAAACTCAAGAGAAGTTCAAGCAATTCCTATAGCAGTCACTATCCGAGAAATATGAATAATGCAGTTGACAAAGTGTTATAGGAAGGGCTTCCAGGTGTTTGCAAATCATATGGAGGAAACACCTAAGGATAGGGTGCCATATCTAGAATATTTAGTAGTCCTAAAATATTTTGAGGATGTGTTTAAGGAGATACAAGGACTACCCCCAAAGAGATATATTGATTTCTCTACAAATTTGATGCCTCGAGCAACTCCAGTGTCAAAGACTCCCTATAGAATGAGTACTCCAGAGTTGAAGGAGCTGAAAATGAAGCTTGAAGAGTTATTGAAGAAGGGGTTCATACGCCCAAGTGTGTCACCTTGGGGTGCCCCAATGTTATTTATGAAGAAGAAATATGGGATCTTGATATTTTGTATTGATTTCAGGCAACTAAATAAAGTAACCGTGAATAACAAGTATCCTTTGCCAAGGATTGATGATCTCTTCGATCAGTTGAAGGATGCAAGGATATTTTCAAAGATTGATCTTAGATCAGGCTACCATCAGGTAAGGATTAAATATAAATACATTAGCAAGACTATCTTTAGAACAACGTATGGTCACTATCAGTTTACAGTGGTGTCGTTTGGGTTGTCAAATGCACCCGATGTTTTCATGTGTTTGATGAACGATGTTTTCCTAGAGTATTTAGAAAAGTTTGTCATTTTATTTTTGGATGACATCCTTGTATATTCCAAAACAAAATAAGAACATGAGAATCACTTGAGGATGGTTTTGCAAGTGTTAAGAGAACACCAGTTGTATGCCAAATTGAACAAGTGCTCATTTTATCAGAACCAAATTCATTATTTGGGGCATATTATATCCAAAGAAGGGATAGTAGTGGATCATGAAAATATTGAGGCCATTAGAGGATGACCAACACCCAATAATGTGACATAATTCATATCCTTCATGGGTCTAGCTAGATACTATAGAAGATTCATTGCAGGGTTTTCAAGGATTACTCACCCAATCACTTCCTTACAAAGGAAAGGGGTGAAGTTTCAATGGATAGTAGAATGTGAAAAGAACTTCCAACAATTGAAGCACTTGTTAACCAGTGCTCCAATTATGAGAATTGCAGATCCTAATGAGGACTTCATGGTTTGCACAGATGCATGCAAAGAGGGAATTGGTGGAGTCCTCAGTCAAAATGGTTTGGTAGTATGTTTTGAATCTAGAAAGTTGAAACAACATGAAAGGCTCTACGCCACTCATGATAACGAGTTGGAAACCATAGTACATGCCTTAAATAAGTTGAGGCACTACCTCATGGGAAATAAATTTGAACTGAGGACAGACCATAATGGTCTGAGGTATTTTTTTGATCAACAAACTTTAAATGCCAGGCAAAGCAGATGGTTGGAATTCCTCTGTGAGTATGACTTTGATATCAATCACATCAAAGGAAGGGAGAAAAAAGTGGTTGATGCACTCAACAAGAGAGTGCATGAGTTACATGCTACAACCATTAGCATGCACCAAACAGATCTTAAAGGTAAAAGTTCTGAAACTACAAAAGCATATTTGTAGTACATGGAGATGGTAACAAAATTGTAGCAAGGTAAAATGCAGCAGTTAGTCGAAGATTATAAATTGGGAGATGATGAAATGATCTTGTACAACATAATTGTTATACCCAATTCTCTGGAATTGAAAAGTATGATCTTGAAGGAGATGCATAATGTGCCTTATGTTGGGAACCCTAGATATCATAAAACAATGGCAACAATCAAGAGCCAATACTATTGGATAGGTCTGAAGACAGAAATTGCTGAGTATATTGCCACATGTATGGAGTGTCAAAGGGTCAAGGATGAGCATAGACACCCATCTAGGTTGTTGCAGCCATCACCAATTCCTGAGTGGAAGTAGGAAGTGGTGACAATGTATTTCATCGCCATATTTCCAAGGACAAGCAAGCATCATGATTCTATCATGGTAGTGGTGGAAAAGCTTACCAAGGTTGCCCATTTTATTCCATTGAAGACTACCCACTAAGAAACCAATGTTGTTGATATATATATGAGGGAAGTGTCCCGATTGCATGCTATTCCGAAGACAACTGTGTCTGACAGAGACCCAAAATTCACTTCAAAATTTTGGAAGGAATTATTCAAGGGGTTTAGAATGGATCTGAACTTCAGTATAGCCTGTCATCTCGATTCTGATGGGAAGATAGAGAGGGTAAAGAAAGTAATAGAAGATATGTTAATAATGTATGTGATGGACAAACCATCAAAGTGGGAAGACTATATACACTTGTTAGAGTTTTCTTACAACAATGGGTACCAAGAATCTATGAAGATGAACCCATTTGAATCACTTTATGTAAGAAAGTGAAACACTCCTATAAGTTGGGACAATCCAGTTGATAGGGAAGTGATTGGGCGAAAAGTTCTCAGAGAAATGGAAGAGAAAATGTTGAGGATCAAACATGATTTAAAGGCTTCCCAAGACAGGTAGAAAATATATGCTGACAAGGGTAGAACTCACAGGGAGTTTAAAGTGGGTGATCATATATTCTTGAAGGTTAAGGCCAACAAAAGTTCACTGAAGTTGGGAAACTGTTCCAAGTTGGCAGCTAGATATTTTGGACCATTTGAAATCCTAGAGAGGATTGGTCCAGTAGCTTATATGCTTGCATTTCCTGCATCTATGTCTGTTCATAATATATTATATGTATCATTTCTCAAGAAATAAATACCTGATGTTAATCATGTAATTGATTGGAATGTGATTCAGGTGGAGCAAGAAGGCGTTATCCAAGTGTATCTGGTACGCATTCTGGACCAGAAAATAAAACAGCTCTGAAATCAAGTCATAGGGCTTGTAAAGGTCCAATGGACCTGGTACGATCATGAGGACACTACTTGGGAGCATGAGGATGCAATACGGGCAGAATACTCGCATATTTTAGAATATTTTAAAAATCTTCTGATATGGTGTAAAAGAATTGCACTGAGGATAGTGCAAAAATAACTGGAGGGGATTGTAATACCCCAAGGCCAAACCCCTAATTTTTAATCAGGAATTGTAATCATAGGTTGGTGAGCCAAGTAATGATAAGCTAGGAGGCTTATGTGATAGTTGGGCAGAGAGCCTAGGATGTTAAGGCCAAGAGCCTGTTTTGTATATGTAAATATTCAAATCATTAATATAAAAGTATCATTGTGTGTAGACCAACCACGATGAAAGTAAGGGGGACTAGGCTCCAATAGGTTAGGTAAGGGAGGGGGATGAGAGGATGAAAAAAGGGGCTAGGCTTAAGAGATTAAATCTCAGGGAATAATATATATTATTATTCTAAATTTTGTGAGGAGGATATGAGTTTATGCTAAGTTCCATTGGGGGAGGGGAATGACTTCCACATGGAGAGGAACGCACTTCATGAGCGCCATGTGTCATCTCAGGCACATGCAAATATATGTGGGGATTTTGAATTTTTGGTGGATCCTTTGGCCATTCCTCACACTCATGCACATAGCTAGCAGGAAAGCAATAAAAACTTGGAACGCCATTATTGAACCCTTGACCATTCTGAACCTCTACAACAAGCCGAACTGATATATTTGTTGAACTTGTACCCTGCGGGTTGCATGTGTTTCATTCTTCCATTACTGTGCCCCACATCCAATTTCTGTTGTTTTCATCACCCTTTCCCATGTGTTGAGGAGATGGATTGAAGAAGCGGGTTTTTAGTCCCATGGATTGAAGAATCAAGTTTTCAGGCATGTGAGAAGCTCTCTCTAGGTGAGAGAGTTTGTTAAGGAAGTGAGTTCTCCTGGAGGGAGTCTAGTAGCAGCTACAAAGCTCTGAGAATTCCTGTCTGGCTTGTTGCTAAAGCCCTGGAAGGGAGGTGGAGCAATCAATGGATTGTGTGATAGTGAAGGTGTATACTCCTGGGGTGGGATAGGAATGTGGGGAATGAGAGTCTGTGAGCGGTGGGAGTAAGTGTCTCCTTGGAGGAAATCCTTCTTGTATATTGGTGCAACTTCCTTTTGTCCTTGTGTAGCCTAGGAATCCCTTTTCCGATTGAGTTTAGTCCCAGCTCGGGGGTGACCCACTGCTAAGAGTGATGAGCAACATGGTCTAAGGCTGGGAGGTTCATGGAAGGTCACACAGTTGGTGCATTACAATTAAGAGATAAGTATCATTTATGTGTTAATTTTACATGTTGTGTTTAAGTACATGTCTAAAGTTTATTAGGATTGCATGTGTTTATTGCATGTATGTTTTTACTGTCACTTCCACATGAATCTGTGTATGAGTAGAATGTTTATATATGTTTAATTTGCATTATATATATGTATATCAGAGTTTTGAATAGAGTATAGATTTTGGTAGCATGCCCCAATGCTGGGATGGCGGGGTACATTACATTGTTCCCAACTTGATCACTGAGGTTACCTTTTCCTATGCATCTACAAGCATGTAGTAGTGTTGCTCGACCTGTTCTTGTGCTTCCAACACGATGATAAAAAATGTATGTTTCTTGGTCCAAGAAAATGCAATTTGTCGATGGAGTTCGAATATTTTTTCACTAGTACATTGGGCCCGTTTTCTGACAATTTACCAACGAAGGTTCGTCACAAAAATGTCTCAATAACGACGAAGCCCACGACCCGTATTTTGTCACGTCTCAAATTTTGGAATTGCAAAAAACTATGGTTTGTCGCAAGATCAACCAAAGTGCATCACAAATGTTTGACGCAAAATTTTATCTTAAGATCGACAAAAAAATTATCTTAAGATCAACAAAAAAATCATCTTAAGATCGACAAAATGTTCGTCTCAAGATCGAGAAAAAGTTCGTCTTAAGATAATCAAAAAAATCGTCTTAAGATTGATAAAAGTTTGTCGCAAGATCGAAAAACTTCTAACTAAGTTTCAGTACTTCCGACATTATTTTCATCAGATTGTCGACACAAGCCAGTGTGTCCTTTGAACTTCCGACTAGGGTTTCATGAAATAGAAAACAAATTGAAATGGAATGTCTTATCCCTTATGGGAAGGGAACCTTGGTCAATGGTGAATAAATCCTCATTCCTCACCATTGGATCCAACCTCTTTGGGGCCTCTAGAGCTAACCTTAACCAAAATTTGTGTTATTCAATTGGAATAAATCCCCATAACATGATCCATGAACTCCAATAAATGAAGGTGTCAGATTGCAAGTTTAACATATGTTCCACTTAGGATAAAAGCATAATTATTTTGTAATACTATTTTGCAGTTGTATCATTAAATTGGATTTCATATTGTGCTTATATATTATATTTTTTAAGTGCCTACTTCCAGTTAGAAATCTAAATGTCCAACCAAAATTTTTACTAGACAATGAAGGAGAATTAAAACTAATACATATCAATGTAAGTAAAGATACGTCAGAAAAATATCTACAGTTCATGGACATAAAAAATAATTATCAAGGTAATTCCTGAAATCAATTCAATGGAAAAATATAGCCATAGAGATCATGTTTTAAGTTGAAAGTGTAGTGCATATATAGAAACAACTAGCAAATACAAAAAGATAGGAAGGATAACTTGATGCCAATGCATTTCATAGAAACTTGAAATAAGTACAAATTTCAAAATCCATATCAAGAAATATAACTTTACCACCTAAAATTGATACAATAGGCTCGGACCTCAAAATTTTCGAATATTAATGTCTAAAAAATAATTTGATCTAGAATTTCAACCCAGTGGAATGGGAAAAACAAGCCAAAGACCACATTTCCAGTGACATCTAAACACATTGTCTAGTGAATGTCAAATATCCAATATGCCCTTTTGTTTCAAGATATGGTCTAACCATCATAGTTTTCACTTTTTCGGTCTTGGCCTCTTTTCCTTTTACAATAGTAGGCTTACACAAAATTCCATCCCCGTCCATTTCAAAACACAATCATTTGCATGGGAAAGAACTGAATGTACTGATTTCATCAAACGATTTATCTTCTACTGATACGAATTTATGAGAGGAACAAAATGAAACATAGATTTATAATATTAACACATATACAAAGTGAATAATAATAGAGATACAATAAAACTTGACTTCTATTAAATAAGAAATATGCTGAAACTGTAAAATGCAAACTGAAACAAGCTTGCTAGAATGGTGTCAGCTTATCTCTGAGAAGAGATGTGACGACTACGCTCATTCGCAAGAATATGAGTACAATGAGGCTTTGAAATCATTTTTACAATAAACATGAATTCCAAAACCCTATACATCCAAAAACCTAACCCTAGGAGATGAAGCGCCAAAAGTCATGTGAGCCCAGTTGGGGTAAGTTGGTACATTAACCTCTCGGGGTCGTAACTTTTGCATACGATATTCATTTTAGGCACAGGATAGCCCGTTGGAAAGTTCTATCCAAGGAATACACATTATGCTGTAAAAATATAATTTTAATAATTATTTGACTATGGCGAGCCCTAAAAACATTGTTTAGGGCCTCAAAATGGTCCCAGAAGTTCAGGACACGAAAACTAGGAAAAAACTGCCAAACTGAGAAATTGCCAAGATGATCCAGTTGAAATAGTTGGGTGGCCATCAATATCCACCTGGATCAATCATCCCCCCTTAGGAAGCAATGGTCTCCATTTTTTTGAGTTCCCCCATCAGATGAGGAAATTTTTGATGAAATTGGTCGCAGGTGAGCCACTTGCCTTGGTGTAGGAGATGCCATGCTTTGACAACCCGATAATGTTGGATCCTTTGCTAGTGAGTTCCTTTGACCTGTGTGTCCATGATATGATCAGTGGATGCCTTTTACATGTAGTCAGGGTTGAACTATATTGGTGTCAATTGTTATCCTATCTTTGAGGTGTCCAATAATGGTGGAAAATATGGCCGAAGGAGGTCCACATTAAATACTAGATGCAAGCCAAGGAAGGAGGGAATATTTAGCTCAAAATAAGTATCACCCACAACCTTAGTGATGGTGTAAGGTCCATAGCGGAGTGGATGAAGCTTTCGATGGGGCCCCATAAGGCGTTCCTTATGCAAGTGCAACGAAACTTTATCTTCCACCTGGAACTTTTGTGGCACCCGATGTTGATCATGGCGCTACTTGTACTTGGCATTGGACTTCTTTAAAATATCTCAAACTGGTTGGTGGATGTCTTGGATCTGCTCAATGAACTTGGTAGATTTGTCTGTTTCAGTTTGATCATGGGACGAGTCTTCCTGGGTGGACGTAAGGGGTAGTGCAACATCCATGGGACCCAATGGTTGAAATCCCAACCCCACCTGAAAGGGGCCATGGTCAGTTGAGCTATGTAGTGCTCTATTGTAGTTGTGTTGGACATAGGGAAGACTCTCATCCCATGTGAGGGGATGCTTGGAATTATACATGAACAATATGCATAACCATCTGATTGACAACCTCAGTTTGACCATTCATTTGGTATCCAACAATGACTAGAGGCGCGACCAGAATGTGTTGAGGAACCGACTGTCCCGATTTGAGATGATGGTTTGTGGTATCCCAAAATGTACCCATACTCATTCAAAGAAGAGATTGGAAGTGGCCTATGCTATAATTCTCTTCTTGTAGGTGGCAAAAATTTCCATTTTAGAAAAATGATCAACCACCACAAAACACAGTCATTTCCCTGCTTGGTTGACAGAAGGCCCGACATGTAGTCCATCGATATGGATTCCCAAGGCATGTTAGGAGTAGGAAGAGGGGTGTACATGCATTTTTTCTTAATTGTTGGTTTTGAAATGGTGTAGGTAGTGCAAGACCTAATGTACTTGCTAAAATCCAGTTGAAGTTTCAGCCAATAGAAATGTTGTTGCATCACTACCATTGTATTTTCATTGCCGAAGTGTCCGGCCACCCAACTGTAGTGGGATTCCCAAATCAGCTTCGCTCGCTCACTTGATGGAACATAAAGATGGACTATATGGCACAACAACCCATCCTGAATATGGAAATCAATGAAAACTATGTTTGCGCCCAACATCTGGTAGGTGGTGGAGAAGTCAGGATTTCTCTCATAGAGTTGGGGCCACCAGAGGTCTCATGGCCGCAGGATTTTAGCATCATGGCGAGTGATGAAACTGGAGGGAGGCTAAGGAAATAAACAATGTGATTGGTGCTCCTTGTCTTATACTTGATGTTGATATGGAAATACTGCAAGTATGTGGACCACTTATGATGGTGGTCATTCTGCAATTTTCCATGTGTCTGCATGAACTACAACGACTTATGATTGGTGTGGATGAATGTATCCTTCTCTAGAATGTAATGCCTCCATTGGTGGTAGGCTTGCACAATGGAGTACATTTATTTTTCATAAGTAGGGTACTTACATACAACATCTGATAATGTCTCACTATGATAGGCCACATGGTGTCTGTGTTGAGTGGGAACTACACCCACATCATGGTATGAAGCATATGTCTCGATCTCAAAGGGATGTTGTAGGTCAGGTAATGAGAGAACTGGGGTTGAGCATAATCTTTGCTTCAAATCATAGAATTATTGCAATTGCGACAGGCCCCACACAAACGTTTCCTTACCGCCACCACTGGTTACTTGGCTGAGAGCCCATGCAATATGGGAGAATCCCAACACGAACTTGCGATAGAAATTGACAAGGCCTAAAAATATTTGAATCTCAGTGAGTTTGGTTGGGGTTGTAGAATCACAAATGACATGGATATTGGTGGGATAAACATGCATCCCATGCTCATCAACAATTTATCCTAGGTATTGGACCCTGTCCATGTCGAAGGATCGTTTTTCTAAATTTGCGTATAGATTGTGTCGTCATAGAGTTTGCAAAATATGTTGAATATGTTGCAAGTGTTCCGCCCAAGTATTTCTATGGATGAGGATGTCATCCAGAGACACCACCACAAAATAATTGGTGAAAGGCCGCAAGATATCGTCCATCATCCTCATGAAAGTTGTTGGGGCATTTTTCAAAACCAAAGGGCATGACCAACCATTCAAAAATACCTTCTTTGGAATTGAAGGCAATTTTCCATACATTTGTATGCTCTATTGGGACCTGATGGTAGCCAAGATTCAGATTTATCTTACTGAAGTATTTGGCCCCATTGAGCTGGTCAAGGAGATCATCGATTCGAAGAATTGAGTACTGGTTCCTGACTGTGATTTTATTTAGGGCCTGGTAATCGATATAGAGTCACTAGGTCCCGTCTTTCTTATGCACAAGCATGATTGGGCTTCCACGTGATGATGAGTTGGGTCATATGTGCCCCTTTTGGAGCAGTTCTTAGATTTGACGCTTGATCTCCTCATTGGATAACATAGAGTAGTGATAGACTGACCGATTGGGTAGTGGTGCGCTTAGGGTCAGATCGATGGAATGTTTGCCCTGATAGGGTAGAGGTACCCCAGTGGGTGAGGAGAAGATGCCTTTGTATTCTTCCACGACCTTATCCACTTGCTTCTATTGCATGGAGATATAATCTATGTAGGACATGGATGTGGATGCAACCTTTTGCTCACTTTGAGAGCGAATCACGAAGAAGAAAAACTTCCTGCATTGCTTGGCAAGATCAAGGACATGGCAGTAGGTGGGACTACCTTAGGTATCCTGTACAATTTTCTGTTCAAAGTAATAATAACACTGTGAGGCCTAGAATTTTATATAACATGACGTTTCCATAAATACGGTTGGACCAAAATAACTTCACAAACTTCAAGGGGAGTGACATCACACAATACATCATATTTGAAGGGATTGATGTCGTAGGACATGCAACACATTGTTGGCTGATGAGAAGATCGCTTCCTTGGCGGAGCCATCCGATGGTGTATGGCTATGGGTGTGTCATTGTCGGTAGGCCCAACCGCTTGATGACCTTCGCTGAGATGAGTTTCTTCTGGCTACCACTATCAATGATGAAGTGTAGTGGAGTACCGTTCACCCACATCTATGAATGAAAGATACACTCACCTTCCTTTGGCTCATCAAGTTCACCGGGCTGGATCTTGGTGGTAGCAACGGTGGTACTGGGTTCTGTGTCAATAATTTGTCTCCCCTTTTCTAGTTTTGACTCTGAGTCAAAATCTGCATCTGATTCAGAGGATTTCACCTCCACCACCAATGACTTCTTTGAGCGGAAATCAATAGAGTTATGTCATGGGATATTATGGAAGTTCCACCACTTCCTGGTATCTTTCTTCATCTTTCCATTCTCCTTCTTTGTTTGTGGCTTACACTTGTTGTCTTGAGGCTGTCCATATTTGATTTTCCCTTTGTTCTGTGGGTTGGCTCTTCCCTTGCCCTTTTTATGATGTGAGGGGTTCCCAGACCCAAACTTCCGCATCTTTTTTTTAAGCTTCTGCTCGATTTTGATAGCATATCGATAAGCCGCGACCAAGGAAGAGATTTCCAAAAACTCCATTTCTATCTGGATGTATCTATGCAAACTAATGCGGTACTTGAGCACCAAATGTCGCTTAGAATCTTTGATACCCAGCTTGTTGTGCAAGGTATGGAAGACATTGGTGAACTCTGGAACTGTTTGGTCTCTTTCTTGCCGCAGTGTGGTCCATCTTGTATACAAGTTATAATAACTTCCAATAGGGTAGTATTGTTCCTTAATAACATCCCTAAAGGAACCCCAAGTGGGTGTAACTTCAAATAATGTGGATCCCTCTATTTCCTTTTGCTCACAGAAAGTATCCCACCAATGTTTGACATAGGGGACGACCTTAAGGAGCGCAAATGTAATATTTTCTCTATCAAAAAAGTTGTGGATAGAAAAATACCCTTCTAGAAGGTTTAACCATTTATCTACAACATCTGCATCTATTTGACCTTCAAATATAGGAATATCAAAACTGATCTGTACATTGAAGGGGGCGGTTCCTCTACTTGAGGTAGATGTGTCGCTTGTCGAAGGATTTGTGCAAAGATATCCATCATCTCATTCCTCTATCGCTCGAGGGATTCCTTGAGTAACATTTTGAAAGGATCTCATGTCCTATCGTCTTTATTTTCTCCCACCATGGAAGGTTTCTTGGGTGTGAGAGAGTGGTTTTCCTCAAGAGAAACAAGTTCGAGACCCAACTCTCTATACCCTGACCTCATCGGGGACATGTACTAAAAATGACAAGGAGCAAACCGCTTTGATACTACTAATATGTATTTATGAGCGGAACGAAATGAAACACATATTTATAATATTAAAATAGAGACAATGAATAATAAAAAAGATACAGTAAAACTTGACTTCTATTAAATAAGAAATATGTTGAAACTGTAAAATGCAGACTAAAACAAACTTGTTAGAATGGTGGCAACTTATCTCTAAGAAGAGATGTGACGGCTACACTCATTCTCAAGATGATGAGTACAATGAGGCTCTGAAATCCTTTTTACAATAAACATGAATGAAAAAACCCTAGACATCCAAAAAACTAACCCTAGGAGATGAAGCGCCAAAAGTAATGTGGCCTCGTTGGGGTAAGTTGGTACATCAACTTCCTGGGGTCGTAACTTTTGCATACGATCTCTGTTTTAGGCGCATGATATCCCGTTGGAAAGGTCTATATGAGGAATACACATTATGCCATTAAAATCTGAATTTGTCTACAGTTTGACTATGGCGAGCTCTAAAAACATTGTTTAGCACCTCAAAACGGTCTCGGAAGTTCAGGACCTGAAAACTAGATAAAAAATGTCAAACTGAGAAACTGCCAAGATGAGCCAGTTGGAAGATGCACCAAGGGATTCAATAAAATTTACATCAAAAAAAAAATTCCTTATTCAACGTAAATATAAGAGAAGGAATATGATATACCGATGTCAATCAATAAAACAAGGTAAACAATGGAAATGGTATAAAAATGCATGTTCAAATGTTCATCAACCCATGGTCTAGTGGCAACTTGGGGTGGTGGTTGCCAAGGTAACCCAGGTTCAAATCCATGCATGCATGTTTTCACCTTGTGTGGTGGTGCCATATGTGGCAAGAATATTAGGCTCTCCTTGATAAAAGAGTCGGTATATTGGTCATATCTTATATAAGTTTAGTGCAAGAAATTACTGTACTTTAAGCAGACAAGCTACCTGCACCCTCCTCTAACATTAAATGTTTTGGTGGAACTAAATGTAGGTGGGGAGGAAAATTTATCCCAGGTTTACCATAAAAATAAAGGCATGATCAATGGAAAGTAGCATACTGCATACCAATCTAACCCATGTCTAAAAACTAATACAAAAGAAATAGAAATATCCATAAAAGATTAGAACCATGAAAACAAATCATAAAGGGATGCAACCGGATAAACATATTTACAACTAACATCACATGGTAGATGTCTAGTACAATTAACTTCCCATATTATATAGCATACCCCCCTCCAAACCCAACATAAACAAATAATTGATTAAATTTCTACATAGTTCTACGACTTCACCCTTCACTCCACAGATCAGAAGAAAAAATATTTAGCATTCAGAAAGAACATTAATTCACTTACCATATTTATTCATTAAATTGTTAGTAACATATTAAAAAGATGCCAACATTAACCCCAAAAAATAGGATCAATCAGAAAAAAAGTTACCCCGTCATTAAACTAATATTATCTATAGAATAACTCATATTGAATGAGAGGAAAAACAACCTCCGATATTTATTTTTATAGTAGTTGACTTGAAACAGATAATAAACAATGCTTTGTAGAAATATTTATGATAAACAAGAATTAAACACATTGGAGGCATACAGTCAAGGCCAAGCACAGTTGGTATACCATTGCCTTAGTAAACAAGAGAGGATATATAAAACATATCTATGCTCACACTACTTGAGTTTATTTTCCTTGGAGAAAAAAATTAAGACTTTGAAGTAGGATTAGAACCTCTTACTAACATGTTGAAAGTAATACCTAAAGCTTATAATACATAAATTAATTTTCTATGATTGATAATTAGTGTGAAAGAGCATACAAACTCTTATGTATCTGCCAAGCCTTCACCTTATAACAACATATATGTTTAAAACATACACAAGAAATAACCTATAGTTCCCACCATAATCCCAAATACATGTGGGAAATTTTTTGAGTCTCGATAGTATAGATACTAGATAACAAAGAAGCTAGAACAATGAACATAAATCCTTATTGGAGGAAAGTACAAAACAAAGGCTACAATGTTGTGCCAAATGTCTTTTTTCTTGCAGATGAGATGAAATATTGAGACTGTAATAGATTTATTTTTTCTTGCAGATGAGATGAAATATTGAGACTGAAATAGATTTATGTTATGCTAGATATAGCTAGTTATAATGATTATAAAAATTAGAGGTGTTACACAACCCAAGGGTAGACTGGTCAAGAAAAGACTAGATACAATGCTACCAATATCCAACTCTATATAGTTAGGGTATTACAACTAAAATCTCCAAAAATTAGCAAATATTCATCATCTTCAACAAAGAATAATGACCCCAATTTCTATCCTTTTTTGGATAGAAGATAACATCATACTATGTACTTTTATCCTATATGGAGAACCAAGTCCCTTACTCCAAACCATATGGTAAATTTATACTTTCTAAAGATATAAAACCAGGTAATATTCTACAGGATGAACCTTTTGCTTCCATGGGGGGAGAGTTGAACCAGTGGATGCGCACTGTCATGCTCGGTAGAAGGGAGATAACCAAAAAGGTTTGTGGTATAAATGAGGTTCACTTTTATTGTAGATCGATGTTTTAGTGGTATCCTAGCTCTCAAGCCCAGTGGCTAGGGTTAATGATCATAATCTAGTTCACAACACACCCATTTGTTTCTCTGGTAGAAGGATCATGTTTCTTCCTTGAATTGATCACATACAGAGGTAAATTTCTCGGCAGTGTAAATTATAAGAAATTTAATAAAAACAAAAAGAAGAGTGAGCCTAGCTCAATACATACAAGTTTACACATGAAATCATAGTTCAAGTCTTCAACAAATAGATCCTCTTTTCATTTCCATAATAACAATCGAAGTGTGTTCAACAATAGAAGGAAGAGAGTTTCACCAACAACCCCAACGAAGAAATCAACCGAGGAGCAATTCAGATGAGCCAAGTGTTCTATCAACATCCATTAGAAAGTCTTACTACTACAGGGACATATCCCTATATTGGGATTATTTTGCCCATTAATACTCTCCCCTTCGATAGCCATTCAACTATGATGCCAAAATTCCTGAAGAACATATGAGTTTAGGGAAAGTAGCTGCTTGCCCCACCACTTTTTGTTGCGACTAATGTGAGGTATGAATGGGAAAGCATACAACCTCAATAGGGTTTGTTCCTTTTCTCCTTTCATAAATAGTTTTTATTGAATTGACTTAGGTTGTCTTAGTTTGGAACTGTCTTTGTGTGTTTAAAAAATTAAAATAAGAAAACATAGTTGCTAATATTATACTTCCAGTTATGTGGCAAGTAATAATGTATGATAATAACGAGGGTTTTACCTTCATGAGACAAATTTTTTTGTTCTGGATAGATTAGACTTCTTAAATCTCAAGGTCAGGTAAATCATTTTAGTGGGGATGGAGTCTCCAGAACACATGAGGGTCTAATATTTCCTTATAT
The DNA here is from genome assembly GCA_000966675.3 of Picea glauca. NCBI lineage: Eukaryota > Viridiplantae > Streptophyta > Pinopsida > Pinales > Pinaceae > Picea > Picea glauca. Next base: position 321,468 of record JZKD02S2298549.1, read on the forward strand.
TGTAACCAGTGTTACAAGAACCGGACCGGAACCGGCAAAACCGGCCGGTCCGACCGGTTCCAGACCCTGACCAGTTCAAATCGTCCCTCAAACCGCTTTAGACCGGTTCCGAATGGAACCAGCCAGTTCCTTCACGAAACCGGTCGGTTCCGTACGGAACCGGTTTTTTTCCCTGAACCGGCTGGTTCCGTACGGAACCGGTTTATTTTGCTAAGGAGGCCTGTGGACGGAAAAGTAAGGAAATTTTTTATTTTTAAAAAAATAGTAGGGTTGGGAGCATGCATGGAAAGCTTCTAGAATTGTCTAGAGCCCCTAATGAAGCTATAAAGCCAACCCCACCCCCTCTCTTTCACTCACACTACTCATTTGGCTTCTCTTGAGTAATTAATGG
>JZKD02S2298549.1:339422-400439 GCA_000966675.3 Picea glauca
CGTTTGGGTAAGTGAGTACATCAACTTCCCGGGGTCGTAACTTTTGCATACGATCTCCGTTTTAGGAATATAATACCTCATTGGAAAGATCTATCCGAGGAATACAACATTTGAACAAAATTTCATCATACCCCAAAAAACATCGTTTAGGGCCTCAAAACGGCTCCAGAAGTTCAGGACCCAAAAAACTGCTAAAAATAGTAAATTGCCAAAAATGTCAGAAAACCGTTTTGAGCCAGTTGGAAAAGGTGGGTGGCCACCGATATCCATCTGGATGATATACAAGACGAGATAATTTTTTTAATGTCCAATGCATGACCACAAAAGTACGTCAATGGGACTCAAGAATACATTTAGTGAAAGTACAAAAAATAGTGGGAGTGTGAAACATCTCCAATTGCTACTCTATCAAAAGATGAAAAACAGAAAAGAACATTAAAAAAAACTAAGTATCTAGCTAACTAATGAGAGTACAAATTAAGTGTAGAAACAAAACCATAACAAGTAGAAAAATCAAATGTCAAGTTGTGTCGGAACTAGAAGCCAAGGCCGAATAAGGAGGTGAAGAAGGGGGGAGAGAAGAAGGCTCCTCCACCAAGTCATCAACGACCATGAATGGGGTGATTAATGGGAGTACAAATTAAATGCAAAAACAAATCCATGACAACTGACAAGTAGAAAGAATAAATATCAATGTCTTCTTGAACTAGAAGATGAGGCAAAATGAGTAGGTGAAGGGGAGAGAGAAGAAGGCTCCTACACCGAGTCATCAATCACCAAAAATGGGTTGATGCAATGGCTCATAATGTCATCTAGAGAATACTCGGGGGCCTGGCTATGTAATCCTAGGAGGAGCCATGGATCAAAGAGATCATAATAGACCTCTGTAGTTACATGTTAATTTGCATGTGTTTCTTCATTGGATGTCAAACTAATTAGTGATAGGATGTGCCTCTCTTTCTAGGTACTAAAATAACAACCATTTCACACCTAACTAAAATTCAATTTGTTGTTGATTCAGTGCATGATCCACCCCTTGCTGAAAATAAGACACCATGCAAAGTTTCAATTCGTTGGATAGAGGATAAACTACTCTAGGAAGTACACCTTCCACCTATTAGAGATATATTTGTTATGCTAATAATACCCACCATAGAGTATCCCTTCTATTGGTATATTTATTCAAAAGAAACACTCTCCTCATATTATTCACGATCATCATAAAAGCACTCCCCCCTTTGTGTATGCATCCATGTTTGGATCAATCCCCTTTTGTTGCTATGGTTCAATGAAGAGAAGTCAGAATATTAGCTGATACTTGCCACAAAATACCATCATCTCCACCATTTTCTACCTCAAAAATAATGTCCTTTGCATATTGAGAACATAGAAGTTCTCCTACATTTTGCTAGCACATTTCTATAAGTTTATGTGATAACCCATTTCTGTAAGTTTCAAAGTTGCATGGAGTAAAAGGGTGAGTAGCATGTGGATAAGAATACATTGTGTTTGGGTAAGGAGAGAGCACACTCTTAGTGTGTTTTCAGATATCTACATGCAAATAGTAAACAACAGTTAGGGTGTATTAATAGAGGCAATTTCATATTGATTTTGGACAACAGGTGGTAGAGAATGCATAAGGTTTCATTTGCTTGCCATGTTTAGACAGTGTGGAGGATGCAGTTTTAGAGGAGAAGGGTAATTATGTAATGTTGGATTTTTTTCATTGTATGGATGGGATCCTTTGAGGTTTGATGTCAATTTGCTTGTAATTCCCAAAATTCTTGACAATGAATAAAAACTTGAGCGCTTGTTTCACATGCTTTCTCTTTTCTTTCTTGTGTATTGATTTATATTTATAGATACTTACAACCTTTTGTTTTCTATGATTAAGAAAATTTCATGATATTTTGTGGGTATTCCTCCCCTATTTTTGACGAAGTAGTGGTTGTTTGACGAAATAGCACTATTTTCCAAAGGGTCAATGTTTTAAAGTATGAGAAGCAAAAGTAGGAAATCGACATCTAGTTGCACACTTAATTATCTTTACTTTTATTTTAAATAGCTCATAATTGTGTTCAAATATATGTTGCAGACCTAAAGGCACCGCCCATTTTAGTGCCAATTAGGCATGTTGGCTTCTTAGACCACTGTGATGAGACTCAACAAGGACGGTGACCTAGAGAGACCAAGGAATTTTCCAAAATACAATCCACGACATTTCTATGTGACCTATTACTAAGTGATTTCCAAAAGATGTACAACAACGGGGGAAAAGTTTTTCACAAAGCGTCTTTATGGTTCGACAATTTTCTACTTTCAACTATGAAATAGTGTTCGATTTAAGCTAGGAAATTATTCCTAACTATTCCTCCTAAATTCTGCACTTCGAACTTCAATTATGAAATAAAGTTATGACGAATAACCAAAGATAAATATGATATCAACCCATCATCATTTTTCCACACTGGAAAATGAATTTTTTTTTCCTTGGAGCTAGACGTTCATAATGTCAAACAAAATAAATGTACTTCAATTTTCGAAATAATGATCTTACTTGGAGGGATACTTTCTTCTGCGTAGCAATATCATGGTCAATAGAGTCCATATCGGCTCAAACAAACTTGGAACAGGAGGGTCGACTGGCGTTGGGAGGTTCCGTGGAAGCCTATTCCTCCATCGCGCTCATGGTTTCCAAAATAAATCCTATTCGAAACCCTATAATCCCAAAATGACTCAAGAAATGAAACAACAAAGTTCAAATGGAGTACAACTAAAAATATGCAAACAAAGAGGTAGTTCTTGTGCAGCTTGGGGAAGGGTATGCAAGCAAATTAAGAGCACGGAATATAGAGGAAGCTTTGGAAAATTTAGAATTAGGGTTTCAACTTTGTTTTCACAGGTTGAGTGAATGCTAAGAAATGGTGCCACCATGATCGCCTCTTCCTCCATGGATCTCATGGTTTCCAAAAAAAACCTTTTCAAAACCCTCTACTCTCCAAATCGCTCAAAAAATGCAGCAACGACCTTCAAATGGAGTACATATAAAAATATGGGAACAAAGCAACAGTTCCTGTTAAGCTTGGGAAGGATCTGCAAGCAAATTAAGATCATGAAATACAAAGGAAGCTTTGGGAAATTTGGAATTGGGGTTTCGGCTTTGTTTTCAAAGGTTAAGTAAATGCTAAGAAATAGTAGCATCACTTTTTCTTTTCAATGTTTTTCTTTAAAAGTTTCAAATATTAAAAGGAAAACATAAATTTTAATAAGGCGAAACTACCATGTAAATATTTTCTTACATGCTAAGTCATCGAACATTGTTTTTTGTTAATATTAACTTTCCCTTGTTTTTGGTCAAAGTTGGGCATACCGCAATGTCATCGTACTTACGATGAACATGAAAGCCTACAAAAAGATGAACTTTGGTCATAAGACAGACGATTGTGAACGTTTGTCGCAAGATAGACAAAACGTTAGTCGAAGAATCAAAAAAAAAAAATGACGTCATAATTACAACGAACCTCAGGGAGCCCAAGAACAATGATTAAAATTTTAATAATTATGTAGTAATTTGTGACAATACGATTAATTTTATCCATATCGTCGTAATATTTCGTCAAATATTGACCCCATATGTATTAGTGTTAATTTTCATGGCCTCCTCGTGCAATGCAGTTTGGAGGGAGGCAAACGATTATTTATTTTCATTGATCTATGCCTCCCATGTGTGTAATATACGATCCTGAGTGGTACTTATTTCAAGGGATTTCTGTAGGTGAGTCTAGAGCTATAGGTGATTCTAGAGCTATAAGTTGAAGTTGACCACTCTCCAGAACCCTTTCACGTGAGATTTTTCTTTACCAAAACAACTTTTTTGTGGAAACAATCTTATTCTTCAATTCCACCTGATCTGGTGGTGGGGTGCTCTTTAGATTCTTTTGGAGCTCCACATTCTATGATTGCACTCCCTAGATAGCCTCCTACACATTGATAAGTTTTCTTGACACAAGGAGGTCAAATTATTCACTAGATAAATTAGGAATGCATGTGTATACCTCATCCATGATGTTGATAAACTAGGTGTGCGAAGTCACCTCCACCGCATCACATTGTTGAAATTAATTGTGTGCATCCATATCCTATGCATGTCTTTGTTGTATCTTTGAATATGACGGGCTTAGAACACACTGCATGTCACCCAACTCATTCATTATTTTATCCATAAACACTTGCAAGTCTTGTGAAGGCACTTGTGCCAAATATAGCTTAGCATAAGGCAAGGAATGAGGTGTCGAACTAGTTGATGTGTCGAGTGTTGTCAAGGCTAATGGATTTAGTTGTAGCCCGCTTCTTTGTAATTTCACATGGTGATGGAACACCCATGGTGCCATCGATGATTAGCTATTCATGAGGCTTAGGGTCGACCAATGGTCTAAAAATATTCATTGTGTGACAAATCTTTCACAACTATTACGACAACTTCTGATGTAGTATCTACTGCAATTCCAAGTTAGATTGTAGCGCCTTGATGATACTATAGATTGGTGTGGGGGAAGGTCTTGGCTCCTGAACTTGAGTTTTTGCATCTATGTCTTGGTCCTCTATATAAATAGTAAATATATTGTGCTTAGAAAACTACAGGGGCATCTGAGAGGGGGTTGCCTCTTCACTGAGCACAAATTTGGTAGGTAACGACGAATTGGATTCATGCCTTTTTGAGCTAGAACTGGAGGTTGGGCTTGGCCTAGTTCATGGTCATTTTCCTCTCCCGGGTGTATTTTATCCATGGTTGGGTTCACCCATTTCTGTTTGATATTTGGTCCTTTACCTGAACTTTTATATATGTGCTCCTGCTTCTTTGTTCATATCTCCAAAATTTCTACTTCTTCCCCCGGCTTGGGCCACACTAACTCTGGCCACGCACAATAGAATTTTGAATATAATGCTCTATAATGAAATACATGATGGATTTGGTAGGTGCTTTTTGGTCTACATGCGAGGAAATGAAGACATTATGACAATTGACTTCAAGCATAATGGAATCATCATACTTGTTAACGAGATTGAAAGGGATTCGAGAGACTTCAACAATTTCCCGAATCATCTAGGTTTACCATAGATGGAACACTATGTTGTTCTCACGATGAACCACCTTGTCAACGTTGTGCTGCAAATAATTGAATTTGGGTTCATGGAAGGATGTAGTGACTGGTGTGTTATACTCTTGGCCTAGTGGTGTCTTCCAAACTATCATAGCAAGCAAGAGTAGAACCTAATTGTAGTGGAAATCTTCCATGTAGTCTTGCGCATCCATGCAGTCCAGTATGAACTCATTCATAAAGTATCTGGACCAACATATTTTTTTTCCTTGGACACATCTTTCCACTACCAGGATGACCCCTAATGAGAATCATCCTTCTATCACTTCCGGAGTAGCTTGCATGCAAGTAGTTGTGTGGTGAATCAAACTTGGGGGTCCTTGATAGTTGAAAATATAGTGCCTCTCATCCCTTTGTGGGTACCATATTTATAGTACACCTTATATTTTGCAACATCCCATGCCAACGAAACTTCAGTAGGATCCTCACCCATTCAGAGAAGGCCGAAGACTTGATGCATTGTTTCTGTAATGTACCCAACCTTCCAAGCTAAGCCAACCCGTCACTATGAAAAACAACTTATCCTGCTAAATACAAATTTAAAAATTCCCCATAGATATAAAAGAAAGCCAATGAGAATCAAGCCCATAAAAATTACAACAAAACAATATGTTGATTTACCCATGCATCTACATCATTTATAAAAAAACATGAATGCATCTAGTAATCACACAACAAAAACAAAACATTCAAATATCATTTACATAGTGGAATAATCATAACAAACACAACATAAACTTATATGTTCATCAAATATAACCAACTGGATGTGTACGAAGGATGAACCTCCTAGCCATAAGTGTTGATGTTCATTTTCTCTCAACAACAGGCCACCCTCGAGATGAGGCTATGAGTCCACAAAGAGATCTGACCCTCTGGTTGTCCACTCTCCACACTTAGCACCGAAAGCCTAGGTTCTACTACTATAGTATTTCCAATCCACTAGCACTCTCTTCCCCACAACCTTCACAACCCAAGGAATTTATACCCTTCACTGCTCACAGTCCCTCGGGCTATACCATTAATTTATTAGGGCTTCCAGTGCACTCGGTTGGCTAGGAATATCTCAGTTGGGGACTTCAGAAACTCTATGCTACTTCAAGAGTTCTCACAACAACCTTCACAAGGATCTTGAGCCATTTCCTCAACAGGAAAATGCACTACAATCTTATAACCTATTTTCACAGACACACCGGCCTCATTTCCAACATAAAAACATAGCCAAACAATGGCTTCCTTCAAGCACAACATGGCTAGTGGTATTCCCAACACTCAACTCCTCTCCTGCTGCCCAAACTCCACTTGGAAAAACTGTCTTCTTTTTCCATACGAATTTCCTTTTCCTCAAGTCAGTTGATTGTTCACTTTTCCCAATGTTGATTGTACTTCAGCCCCATGCCCCCCAATAACTATGGGATGTGACTCTCACACCCACCTTCTTACATAAATCAATGATTCGATTTGGGAACACCCCACAACACAATAAAAGGTTATACACAATGATACAAATTTTAGGAATGTGAATTGGATTAATACCCATGAATAATCCCCTCTTGGACCCCTCTCTCTTGTGGAATGATAACATCCCCATTGTTTTCATCCTTCTCGTATCATAGCCAACAATTATTGTTTCATTTATCATTTCAATGTACCATTTACATATTTTGTCACTCGACCATATTAATCCATAAAAGATATTTTCCCCTAACATATTGGCTCACTAACCTAAACCACATTTATACAATTACATTATAATTTGTGGGGATTAAAACTAGGGATGTTACATTGTCTCGATGTCAATTGGGTACACGTATTCCAACCAGAGGAATCCCCGATGTAATCTACTAAGAAATAAGTGAACATACAAAATGATGTTTGGGCTGCACCCAAAGTGGGGAACATCCAGTAATGTCATGATCCTATATTTGTATATGGGATTTTCCGATTTCTTGGGGACCAATCGCTCTTTTTCATCAAACCCTTTGATTATATTTGCATAATATTTGAACCACAATTCAGGGAACTATGCCTCATCCTATATATTGTAGTCGGTAAACTTTAGGTTGGAAAGCTTTCCCAAGAGGTTTTCTCATACATGCACTTTTCTTGGGATTTCTACCACTGGAATTTGAGCTTCCTTCACTACTTTTACATTGGGTCATGCTTGGGGCTTGCTAGGTGTAGCCATCCCTCTAGCAAACTCTTGGATCGACTGAACTTTTGACATTACCCAAATTCTATGTGCTATTGACCCTTTCTCTAAATCACCTACCCAAACTTGATCTATAAGGGTTGGACTTGCTAAAGAATCAGCCTAAACATGGGGATTTAACTCAATTCACACTACACTCGACTCTTTGTTAGAAATGAATGGGTAATGGTGCAATTGTAACCTTAAATAACTACATGGGTCATTTCCCTCCATTATGTTCTCTCTCCTAGTGGTCCAATCAAATATGTTCTTATCATTAATATTGATCGCTAGTTTGTGAATGCTGCCATAACTATTTCCATTCCCCATGCAATCGTGGCCTATCATTGCCCTAACTTCCAGCCTTTTCACCACCACACTATCCCATGTGTCCTATTTTCCACCTGTCTCATCAAGTTGTCATGTATACTAGAATTTATTCTAGTATTTAAGCCTCAAAATTCACAAACTATTCTAAGTATGCTCAAGTACGAGTTGTCTTGTCCCACCTACTAACTAGATCTATCCAATATTCCTAATCATTGAGAACTTATGGCTACCTCTACTCCTCCCTAACTCCTACTCTACCCTAACACTATGAATCTTTGTGAATTCATGGTGCCTTTGACCCCTTGAGGACATAATACACCTTTAATTGATTTCCATTTATGAATCCCTTTAGGGGCTGCCCATTGAGCATTGCCAACTTCGTTGTTCCATCCTCGCTGATGTAAACAATCCTAAAGGGTCCTAATAAGCGCATCCATAACTTACTAAGGTGATTCAAGAACTTGGTATTATAGAGTAATACCAACAATCTTGGTTGTAGAATCTTTTGCCGAATGTTGTGATCGTTCCATGCCTTTTGTTGTTGTGTCGTAACCAGTTGGTTGTATCTTGCAATCAATCGATTATCTTCTAATTCCAACAACTAGTCCAACTTCCATTACAATGATTGGTCATTTGACATTTGTGTTGTAACTACAATGTTGAGGCTTGGTGCCACAAACTATAATGACATCAATGCTTCCTTCCCATATACTAATTTGAATGGAGTATGTTTGGTCAATCTCTTGTAGGTTGTTCAATATTCCCATAATACTGTTGAAACCCATTGGTCTCGATAATCTAATTACTTATGCATGAATTCTTTAAACACCATGATGAGAATACTAGAAAACACCTGTTGAGACCCGAAATTGACATCCCCATTACCCTATTATACTCTTCACCTATACCTTTTTGGCCTACCTAAAGCTTGAGTGAACGACAAGAACACTACCAATTGCCAGTAATAAGGTCATAAGGTAAAGTATGGTTAATTCATGCATTTTGTGGTTTATTGAGTTAAGGAATTAAATATTTCATGTACTAATGCTCGATTTGTCATATGTGAATCTTTGACCTCTAGATGTCTAGCGTTCCTGTACCAGCTCAGCCATCCGGTACCCGCGTGCCAAGACTGTTGTTGTCCGAATCCGGTACCAAGCGCATCCGGTACTAAAATAACATCTGTTGTGATCCGGTACCAACACACACTGTTATGATCCGGTACCAATGGCCACGCACTGTCATGATCCGGTACCACCTTTTGTGCCCTGTCATGATCCGGTACCATCTGCCTGTTATGATCCAGTACTAATATGGAAGAGCCTAATGCACTAAGTTAAGTGCCAAATCTCGCCTAAGTCAATTGGTGGACGTCTATTTGTTTTAGCAAGGCTATGATAAGAACAGTTTGTTAATTGCCTCATCCTCATGCACTTTGTGTCATGAGGATGAAGCTAAAAATGTAACCGAATGATTGAACTTAACAACTGATTGATTTGCAAATCACTTCGCTTCCTTGTGTTTCATGATTCAGACTATTAAATAGTCGTGGCAAGGATGGTAGAGGGAGTAGGAGAATTAACATATTGCCAATATGTGAAGCCACATGTGATGGTACAAAACATTTTCTGAGTAAAGATTAATAGAATGTCATTTATCTCAATGTTCTGATTATCTATGATTAAGTATGAGTTGAGTTGTTAACAAGAGTTTCGATTTTATGCTTTGAAATGTGAGTGAGAGTAATGTGTGTGTTGAAGACAAGCTTCCTGTAGACTTCAGTAGATGACCTGTTGAAGCGGCAAGGGCCCACCGCCCAACAAAGGTCAGCCTCTTTGTAGATTAGCATTAGTATTTGTTTTCAGTAGTATAAACATTGAATTAGCTAAAGCTTTAATTCTGTTAGATGATAGCAGTACAGATTAGATTAAGATTTCCATTCTATAATTGCTTAGAGATCTTTAATTGCTTTGTTTTGCATATGCACTATTTCTGTTCTCATGAATTTGATTTCCTTGAGTGATCATAGGTGTTGGCAACAATAGTCAAAACTACTTGGATAAGAACTAGTGAAGTTCATTGTGAACCACAGTAGAACCAACATATTGACTATTGAACTACGCATGCTATGCTTTGTTGATTGATGTGTGATTTCTTTTTAGAAGTGTGGATTGCATAGTTAGTTTTCCGGGTCAGATATCAGAGTTGATCTATCAAACCAATTCCATCTCATACTTGCATGTGCCATAATGGAATAGATAGCCTCTCTGAGAAAGACAACCAAAGTACATTGCAGTTTGCTATTTTTATTTGTTTCCAGCATGCATAATCTAGTTTAATTCTATACTCGTGACAATAGAAATTACCTTTCTTACTGGTGTCTTGTAACTATGTTGATTACGAATCCTGGATTGATAATTAATGAGTGCATTATACTAAACATATAAGTAGCACAACAACATCTCAAATGCATTCTTCAGGCCAATTGGCATCGTGGTGTATGAAAATGAGCCCCACTTTGTCACACATGTTTTCTTGGCCCTGTGTTCCAAGGAAATGAGCACTTGGTGGTAGCCTAAAAATCCATCAGTGAACGAGTAAGCTTCGCACCCACCCACATTCTCCAAGACTTCATATGTAAATGGGGTAGGGAATGGATCATTCATGCACACTACATTTAGGCTATGAAAATCTACACAAATCCTTAAATCACCCATCTTCTTTGGATATAATACCATGAGGCTGATCCAATTTGATTCTTCCATAGGGATGATGATACATGCATCTATCATGTGGTCCAATTCCTTATGCACCATTTATTTATACTTTGGGTTTAGCCAATATGGTAACTTCTTGACAAGTTTGGCATCTGTTTTTAGATGAATTTCATTTCCCTTAGGGACCTTGTGATACCCTTCATCTTGGAAAAACTCCTCAGAAACAAGTCTTTGTATTCTTTCAACAAGTCCACCATTTGTGTCACTATTGCTTGGTCCCAATAATCACCAATTATATCCATGTTAGGTGCCTATGTTATGTTTCTTCATCTTTAGCGACTGTGTATAATATGGCGCAGTACTATTGGAAGCATTCCATTGGATTATGCATTGGCCCTCTATTTTGTTGATCTGCATTTTTTGAGGGTCCTCTTCCTATGCACCATCATTTTCTACTTTCCAGTAGTACATCGAATAATTTAACTTCACCATCGGCTTATGGTAGGTTTAGACTACCTTCTACATGGGATCTTTGATTTTTCGATTGAAGGTAAAATTATTTATCCTTAATAGAATATCCCTCTACAGGGACCTTTGATGTAAACTTGAATGTTGCCCAGAACTAGTTTCTCATTTTTCCCTAGTCCCTAGTTTTCCTCCTAGTCTCCTCCTGTATGTATTAGCTTTTGGGAACCATATCCATAATGTGGGAAAACATATGGACCCATTACGATCTAGGATCCTGCTTAGTTGTCTAGCATCGCTCATAGAACCAAATGTGTTCCTAGGGATCCTCAGTACCCCTATGCCTACATATTAACTCAAAGTTGGTGGGGGGATGGAACCTTATTCTGATTCACTCTACTACTTCCACCTAGTATTGTAAGTTTGTGCAATGCATTTCCCACCAATGTGCATGTGTTCCCTTCATTATTTCATCCATGGCATGAATCCTCTATGTCTTAGGCATACTTCCCTCCATCTACGCTATAAAGGAATCCACTGTGCCTATCCCATCAAATTCTGATAGATCACGTAGCTCTCATCCAATCTAGTGCACTACTTTAGTGATCTATGTGAATCTCCTAGTTGACACTTCATACATCCTATTTTTCCATCAAGTAAGAAGATCCTCTAAATCAATGTCATATGATTTGATTCCCCTCCAACTCATCTTTCCATATGTGCATTACCCCCACTTAGAAAAACAAGGAAGATGAAAACACTACTCCTTGGCATGTGATGTAACGTCCCCCGACCGATCCAAGGGAAATTACAGTGTGAAATACTCATAAAAAAAATGTTTATTCTAACTAAATTAATTCATTTACAATTAACTAATTTCCTATAGCTTACATCTATGAATTAAAACAGATTTAGCTACTGTATACAACCGTAAAATAGAAGAAAATACAACATGCTAATAATCAACATGAAATGCAACTAAACACCTCATTATAGAACCATGTAAATCATTCTCATTTACACATAATTCAAGCACATCAATAACACATGTAAATAACTCAACGACAAGATTAAAAACTTATCTTTAAACAAGAGTTGCACAACCAGATGCTTGGGACGAATGTTCCACCCAACCATAGACTGATTGTTACAAATCTCAGCAGCTAGTCACCCCTGAGTTGAGGCTAGTAATCCACAAAATAGGATGGTTTCTCACACTCCACTCATAGCCCATAAACTCACAACCCATTGATATCTTCCTGCAACTATCCCGATTTTCCATCAACTCTCTTCCTCTTGACCTGATCAACCCAAGGAATGTACCATTCGTTTATCATGGCTAACCCAAGGGATATACCATCCATTTATCATATCTAACCCAAGGAATGAGCCATTCTTTTATCAGGGTCTCTCTGGAACATGTAGCTAGGAATCTCTCAACTGGGAACTCAAGGGAAACTGCTCCTAGGAAAACTACCAAGAAACCAACAACACACACTTGTTGTTATAGTGAAAATCGCCCAGGAGTTCACTCGTCATGCTTGACAACTTGGTTCTTCAGTTTCTAGCTCTGATATGCTCCAACTTTCTCTAGAAATTATCCCTCAATGGTTTCACCAACTCCAAGATCTCTTTCCTACTCTCTACTTTCTCCCCATGCACAAAAACTTCATGTCCAAAATTGTTGTCCCCAACCCATACAAATTTCCTCTCTTTGGATTTCCTTTCTTGACTCACACTCTTCCCCAAGATGATTGTACTCAACCCCCATGTGCCCATTAAATTTGGGATGTGACCACTCACACCCACCCTCTTACATGCATTCAATGATTGTCTTTGGGAACACTCAATCATAAATTGGAAGGTTCATATACAAATAATTTTTTTAGGAAAAATGGTTGAATTAATATACATGGGTAACTCCCCCGTAGACCCCTCTTGGCCATTATCCTAGACACTCCCCTTTCTTATGGATTAATTTATCCCCCATCTCTTGTCCATATCCCATTATCAGTTGGCATCGCATTTTATTATTAAACCAAGGAAATACAATTCACATATTACATCGCTTTGGCTGTAGCTACACATTATATCTACATAAACATTAATTAAACTAGGGATTGTAGTGGGGATGTTACTATTATTGGATAAATCAGTAGGTGCAGACACTAACTTATCTCCCTAGATCCACCTAGATCTAGAACAAAACACACCAAAACATGATGCTTTCCTTAAGTTTTAAATATTGAATTTACTAACTAAAGAGGGATAGGTGACATACCGTTTAAACATCGCTTCCTCTCGCCATCGCCATCCTAGCTCCGTTCCAACACACATACAATGATGATCCTGCAAAAAAACACAACCAACCAAAGTGATAGTAATAGCATAAACTCAATATAAACCTATGTATGTGATCAAGGAATCATACAATAAAACACAACAAGCTTTAAAGGAAATAATCATATTACTGTGTCATATTAAATGTGAAAGAGAGATTACAACCATGGCCTTAATGTCGTAAGGTCCCTTCCAACTGTCCTTCGTTCCCCACACACTTCCACTCCAAGAATTCTGAGAGCATAGATTTGATAATATTCACAATCTATCTTGACAAAATGGCTCATCTAGCCAAGCTAACAATCTCTAAAGCTCAATCCAATCCAAGCTAATCCCCAAAAGCTCCAAATCTAATCTTCTCCATGAGAGCTCCTCTCCTTTTATAAGATGAAGAGGATAAGGTGAGGAGGTTAGGATGATCCCACCAAATCATGAAAGCGAGTAAGATCCAAACCATTCGGATGGCACCTCACCATGGAAGTTTCTCCTTCTAGAAGCATCGAGAAGATGCTCGTTTTTCCCACGTATGAGCATTCTCGCACCTTGCTTATAGAGCAACCTGCGAACCTCTCGCAACCCAACTATGGTGTAGCCTGGGAGAATTAGGCATTCTCGCACCCTGCCTATATAGCAACCTGCGAACATCCTCTTTAATAGGGTTTTTCCAAAGGGGAATGCAACTTCTTCTCTGAGGAAAAGTTCTTCTCCCTTCTTTCTTCAGGAACTCAGGCCACTGACCCCTCTGAAGGCAACATATAGGTTTACATCATTAACGGTCATAGGGATTATGAAAATAATGTGTAACAGAGAGTCCCCCAAAGTATGAAGTTAGAACAGAGTAATAACTGAAATACTTTGTCGAGTGTGTGTAGGGAACAAGGAACAGTCGGTCGGAAACCTGCCAACAAACATGGAAATACAGTACAATAATATATCATCACTGAGGTAGGCATTCTCATACTCATAATACAAATGACTCAAAGCATAAATGCCGACATTCAAAGATCCATGTCAAGTAAGACAAGGTCATGGCCACCAAACATACACCATGGATCCATGCCATTATGACTCAAATATGAACATAGCCACCAAAAATACATTGTGGATCTATGTGTTAAAGACTCAAATTTGAACATAGCCACCCAGATCTAGAACAAAACACACTAGAACATGATGCTTTCCTTAAGTTTTAGATATTGAATTTAATAACTAAAGAGGGATAGGTGGCATATCGTTTAAATGCCACTTCCTCTCACCATCTCCATCCTAGCTCCATTCCAACGCTCATACAATGATGATCCTGCAAAAGAACGCAACCAACCAAAGTGATAGTAATAACATAAACTCAATATAAACCTATGTATGTGATCAAGGAATCATACAATAAAACACAACAATATTTATAGGAAAGAATCATATTACTATATCATATTAAATGTGAAAGAGAGATTACAACCATGGCCTTGATGTCATAAGGTCCCTTCCAACTGTCATTCGTTCCCCACACACTTCTTTCTCCAAGGATTCTGAGACCATGGATATGATAGCTACTCACAATCTATCTTGACAAAGAAAATCTCAAAGCCACTCTAACCAAGCTAACAATCCCAAGCCAAAAACAACTAACTTTCTCCATGAGATCTCCTCTCCTTTTATAAGATGAAGAGGACAAGGTGAGGAGGTTAGGATGATCCCACTAAATCATGAAAGCAAGTAAGATCCAAACCATTCGGATGCGACATCACCATGGAAGTTTCTCCTTCTAGAAGCATCGAGAAGATGCTCGTTTTTCCCACATATGAGCATTCTTGCACCCTACCTATAGAGAAACCTGTGAACCTCTCGCAACCCAACTATGGTGTAGCCTGCGAGAATCAGGCATTCTCGCACCCTACCTATATAGCAACCTGCGAACATCCTATTTAATAGGGTTTTTACAAAGGAAAATGAAACTTCTTTTCTCATGAAAAGTTCTTCTCCCTTCTTTCTTCAGGAACTCAGGCCATTGACCCCTCTGAAGGAAACTTATAGGTTTACAACATTAATGGTCATAGGGATGAAAAAAATAATGTGTAACAGAGAGCCCCCCAAAGTATGAAGTTAGAACAAAGTGATATCTGAAATACTTTGTCGAGTGTGTGTAGGGAACAAGGAATAGTTGGTCGGAAACCTGCCAACAAACAAGGAAATACAGTACAATCATATATCATCACTGAGGTAGGCATTCCCATACTCAGAATACAAATGAATTAGAACATAAATGCTGACATGCGAAAATCCATGTCAAGTAAGACAGGTCATGGCCACCAAACATACACTGTGGATCCATGCCAATAGGACTCAAATATGAACATAGCCACCAAAAATACACTCTGGAACTATGTGTTAAAGACTCAAATTTGAACATAGCCACCAGACATACAATGTGGATCTATGTAACAGTACACTGAATATACTCCAACGCAACCTGGATCTATCAGAAAATATCCAGGGTCTTCATCTCCACCACTCTATAGTATGAATCTAACCATGCGAATACATGTGTTGAAGTCGAACATGGTAGAAACCACTTGATTACCGGTCAATGATGAGAATTGTTAACAAGTGCGAGGGAAATCACCATTAATGTCAATGAATCCCAAGGTACACTAGTACAATCCAACGAATGTGAATTAATGAGTTGAAGTCAAACACTCGACGGAATCTCCTTATCAGGGGTCAATAATGAAAATCCACTGTCAAAAGCGAGGAAACCTGCCATTGAGGCATGCAAGTTCCAAGGTACCAATTAGTTTCTAAGTCTAATTCTTGGATAATGAGTTGAAGTTGAGAAGAAAAGACTCGTCACAGGAGGGCCTTAATGTATCCCCCATCAATGATATGAAACGGGTAACAAGATTTGATGTAGATCAGAGTAACAAGTGATTCAGGATTGACTTAGGGATGGCTGACGCAATAGAATGCTTAAGGACTGTAGAAATGGCCAACGTAATAGAAGGATTTCTGGGTTGAACTTATTTTTTGAACATATTGATGACACGACAACCGTCTTGGAAACACTGACTCAACAACAGGGATCATAGACCAATTTGTAATCTTATAAGGAGTATGATCAAGAGACAAGTGGATTTTCTAACCTAGACACAAGGTGAGTGAAAGGGTGTCATATTCAAAAGCGACTCTTCCATGGAATACAAGTTTAGACATATTTCTTTCCCAATTTTTTCCCCCACCATTTCTGGCGAGTACCTCTTTATTTTTATGCAAGCTTGAGGAGGATAACATATGCTTGTAATGTAAGCTCATCCTTCAGATGAGTCCCTCAGAGTATGTTTAAAGAACCCTAGGAAGGAGTGGTTCGGTCTCATATGGGTCTGTCGATGTTTATTTAACGAGTCCAAAGATAGAAAACTCGAAGGTTTTTCATGATTATAGAGTCTGGAAAAACACTTAAAAGAGAACTCTCTCAGTTCCTTTTTCGTAAAGTAGTCAGATGAGACCGAAAAATAGATAAACTATCGCTCAACAAATGTTTTCTTCAAATACTTTAACGAGCGTGAAAAGAACAAGATCGCTCGACAATCTTTTCATGTTTAGAGAGTCTAGAAAGAGCTTAAAGGGAACTCCAGTGGATTCCTTTTTTGTATAACCTTTACGAGTCCGAAAAAGTGATAAAAGTATACTCGGTTACATTCTCATTGATTTACGAGCACGAGAAAGAACAAAGACTAAGCTCGGTAACTTATTCTCATGTATTTACGAGCATGAGAAATAAAAAAGACTAAGATTGGGATTGTTTTCATTTTTACACAAGATTTAAAACAAAACAAAACTATGCTTGGAATAGATTTTATTTTTACACAAGATTAAAAACTAAACAAAACTATGCTTGAACCTGGTTTCATTTTTACACAAGCTTGAACCAGAGGAAACTATGCTTGAGGTAGGTGGTTTCATTCTTACACAAGCTTGAACCATAGAAAACTATGCTTACGACTTCCCAACGCATTATCCACGAATTCACATGGTTGGAACTTAGCCCCTAGCTTAAGAAGCTAGCGGCTCAACTTCAAAATGAAGTCCAGAGGCTGAGGCAAATGCCCCCCAAGCTTCGTTTCATCTAACTGCAAAGGAGAATGAAATTAAGCTTCAAATACTGGATGAAGGACTTGACTCAAACAGAGAGAGGGAAGTTGTTTCATTTTTTAATGAGCTTGACATAGGATAAGAACTATGCTCAAGAATCCAGGTTCAATCCCTAGACCTCTGTTTTATTTTTTAACGAGCTTGACACAAAAATATGAACTATGATCATAACCTCTGTCTCATTTTTTAACGAGGTCGCCACAGAGACGCAAAAACTATCCTCACGACTCTAGGTATAAGCCCCAGACATTTGTTTCATTTTTTAACAAGCTTGACATAGAAACATGAACTATGCTCATAACATCTATTTCATTTTTTAACGAGTTTGACACAGAGACGTAAAAACTATCCTCGAATCTCTTCTTGATCATGGATTCCAAGAGGACAATGCTCCAGAAGGACAACATGTCAAGGGACAAAACTCGGTCATGGATTCCAAGAGGTCTTCACTGGAAGGAATAAACACACTCTCGAAGGACACCACATCGAGGGTTGCGACAGGAGTAAAGAGATTAGGCTCTAACAAACCTATCGAAGAGATCACCATGTCAACTACTGGATCTAAGTCATCAGAAGTTGAAGCCATGGGTGACAATGCCACATAATTGACCTGTGGTGGGGGTGATACCGTCTGCATGTACGAATCGTTTAGGGAGGTAATCCAGTCAGGGCTGATGAATGTTGATCAACAGTCACAACTCATCCATCGTGAGAGAAAGATATCACATGAAAAAGAGTAGACACAATAGCTTTCATGGCATAGACATAATCTCTCCCAAGGAGTAAAGAAAAATCCAAGGGGTCTTGGATGATCATGACACCAATAAAGACAGTTTTCCCTCCCAAAGTTACAGGAAACTGAGGAAGGGTCCCTAAAGGTTGACTGGTTCTTTTGTTAAAAGCTAACAGATTCTGCGTAACCGGCGCAAGCTAAGGAAAACCCAAATCTTGCCAAGCAAAAGAGGACAAAATACTAACGGATGCACCTTCATCTATCAACGTCTGAGGAACGTCCCGACCACAAACTTGCACTGTAATCTGGAAAGGAATGTGAGAGGGAAGATGAGGTCCAGTTAGCACACCCCAATTAAAAAGGATGGCCTCGTTACTTGGAGGGGGTTTCATGGGAGAAGGAGGAATAGCCCCCGACATGATAGAGTCTGTATCAACGAGAAAAACGTGGGTAGTATCGGGTTTATTCTCTAGTGGGAGAGTAGGATTGAGCGATGATGAGATCAGATCGACCACTTGAGTTTCATTCTCCAAGGGGAGAATGGGGTTGATGGGTGTAAAAGGATCGACCGATTTGGTTTCACTCTCTAATGGGAGAGTGGGATCGACTGAGGATAGGATCGGATCGACCACTTTAGTAACACTCTCTAAAGGGAGAGTGGGATCGACCGAAGATGGGATCGGATTGACCACTTTGTCAACTGGTTCAATTAAGGATGTGGATAGATTGATGACATGATCAATCAGACTGACCGACGGGGGAACCAGATTGATCACTTCGTCAACTACAGGGGGGTTGAGAGAAAGCTTGCGATAAGCAGCTGGAAGTTGGGGTTGTGAAACAGTCATGTCTTCCAGGAATTTTGAGGCTTCTTCCATATGAGGGAAAAGATGAGTTAGATGATTCCCTTTGCATAACATACACGGGAACTTGGCTCTACTTTTCTTCTTCCCAACTGTATCATGACTAGTTGACAGGAGATCATCAGCATGTTGTTCAGAGGCTAACGATATGGGTTGGCGAGGGTGCGTAGACCATACTTCTATAACCTTGGATAGATCAGGACAATCCTTAAGAAGATGGCTACCCTTACAAATTCTGCAAGGGTACTTGGGCTTACGAGTTGTTTGGGTGATCTTGACATCATCAACACTCCCAGCATGATTAATAGTAACTGGTTGTTTTCCAACATGTTTGACAGTGGTTGGAGGTTTTGACCCTTGTTTATCTTTCTTCTTCTTCTTATTCATCGGGTTACTAGCTTCAAAACTTTCACTGGACGAAGAAGATGAAACAAAAGGCGACCTTGCAAGCGAAGAAGGCGAAGAAGACCTTACTGGTGAAGAAGGTGAAGGATCAACATGAGTTTGATTCTCTTGGGGGGAAGTTCTTACGAATGAAGAACTTACTGCATTATGGATTACCTGAGTGGAAAACAACCATACCGATAATCCAATTGTGAGACCTGGAAGGCTCAAAGTAGCAATATGAGGAGGACCAATTTTTCCGTAAGAAGGAAAAACAAAAGGTTCCCCTGGAAAAGGAGTTCCTTCATTGGTCATTCCGGGAACTGATGCCATTAAAAATAAAAATCCAACTTGGAGTCCACTAGGGAAAACAAACAACACACGCTAAAAATCTAGGAAGCAAGAAAAAAACCAAAACCTTCTCACAATGAGCACACTAGTTGGTGATGAAATCCAACGTCGCGGGAACAAAGTAAGAAGGGGTTGAGATAGAGTGGGTGGAAAAGTTACGTTGACGACCTGCTTAACGAACTTACACCCTAGTGCAATCTCCCACACGTAATCGTGGGTATACCCTCCAAGGAGCCCGAGTGAGTTTGGCCAATGTCGATTCCAGGTACCGTGAAGACTTGCCACTCCACAGTCACCTTGTGTAAAGACCCTAAAGAGATAGGCCACTAAGGTTACCAATTACTACAGTGATGCCTGTGGAAAAAATCGACAGTCCGATCCACGCACAAGGGTAGGGTATCTAGCCCGAAATCAACTTGAAAGGATTCCACTCATCATTGTGGGTATAACTCTCAAGAAACCCCCATAATACATGTAATATCTACACCAGGACCAACAAAGCAGGGTGAGTAACTCTTCCAGTCTCAATGCAACCTCATGATTGACCCTTGTGTTAGAAGGGCTTCCTAGGACAAAATGTAGTAAGTGTATTTAACTCTCCCTATCACAAGATACTATGTTTGTTTGTAGCTTTGGAAAGTTATCTTTCACACCTATTCCAAAGCCCTACGACTAATCTAATGTAGGTTTTCTACCAAAAAATATAAAAATGTCTAATCAATTTTTATAAGTGCTTTATTTTATGGCTGTTGTTACTCAATAGGAAAATGGCGTGGACAATATGGTGTTTTGACTGACTCAAAATTTACGCAAAGAGATGAAGATGAAATATTTTCATTTCGATGCAAGCTATGCTACGTGTAGGAGAAAACATTTATCATTCCCAGATGCACAACATCCCAAAATTTATTAAAATCATCAATATAAAAATTCTTAAGAAATGAGAAAAAGATAATGTACACCAATGCACGATTCATGGCCCCCCCCGACCACGAGGGGGAAATTTTTTCAGAATTTAAGACCAAAAAATGCCAAGAATCATGAAATTTCGCTACTTCAAATGCAAGGATGCCCCCAATCTAATAAAAAGCAAGAAATTAAATCTTTTTGTTTCAAAAATTTCACTAAAAGCAATAATGAACTTTCTTAAAACAAAGAAACCCAAACTAAAAGTTTTCTTTTAAAGCAAACTATTAAGAAGAAATTTGATCTTTCCCTAAAAAATTCTAAAGAAAACACACGCTTTGTAATTGAAAGACACTCAAAGAAAGAGACTAATCCTTCAAAACCAAACAAAGAAAAGATGGCTAAAAGCAACTCAAAGGATGTCAAGCAGACTATAAACAGATCAATATAGGCTCCAAAAGTTCAATCCAGTTGATCAAAGCAAAACTGGGCATAAAAAAGACAGGAAGACCTAATCCAAAACTTTAAA
Organism: Picea glauca; assembly: GCA_000966675.3. Taxonomy (NCBI): domain Eukaryota; kingdom Viridiplantae; phylum Streptophyta; class Pinopsida; order Pinales; family Pinaceae; genus Picea; species Picea glauca. Next base: position 360,537 of record JZKD02S2298549.1, read on the forward strand.
AAATGAGTTCACATCCTGGTAGTAGGGTACAGTGCAAGAATTAGGGATTCTCACAGTCTAGACACAGGTAGGGTGCAAGAAGGTCACACTGGACTGAACAATAGGGTGTGAAAATCAAGGGTTTTCGTAGGCTGTATAGAGGTGAAGTGCAGGAATGTCTGTAATCAAAAGAAATTTGGAAAAAGGACAAAGAGTATAAGTGAACTTTTAGATCCAGAGAGTCTGGATGGATCTCCCACAGACTCAGAAACCAGAAAAAAAGCAATCAAAGCAAGGGAAACTAGACTAACTAGGAAACAATCTATTCCCCAATGGAGGCGTCAATTTTTTTATTGGATAAATTGGTAGGTGCGGATACTAACTTATCTCGCTAGATTCACCAAGATCTAGAACAAAACACACCAGAACATGACGCTTTCCTTAAGTTTTAAATATTGAATTTACTAACTAAAGAGGGATAGGTGACATACCGTTTAAATGCTGCTTTCTCTCGCCATCGCCATCCTAGATCCATTCCAACACTCATACAATGATGATCCTGCAAAAGAACGCAACCAACCAAAGTGATAGTAATAGATTAATTTCAATATAAACCTATGTATGTGATCAAGGAATCATACAATAAAACACAGGCAACTTTATAGGAAAGAATCATATTATTGTATCATATTAAATGTGAAAGAGAGATTATAACCATGGCCTTGATGTTGTAAGGTCCCTTCCAACTGTCCTTTGCTCCCCACACACTTCCACTCCAAGAATTATGAGAGCATATATCTGATAATATTCGCAATCTATCTTGACAAAATGGCTCATCTAGCCAAGCTAACAATCTCCAAAGCTCAATCCAATCCAAGCTAATCCCCAAAAGCTCCAAAGCTAATCTTCTCCATGAGAGCTCCCCTCCTTTTATAAGATGAAGAGGATAAGGTGAGGAGGTTAGGATGATCCCACCAAATCATGAAAGTGAGTAAGATCCAAACCATTCGGATGCCACCTCACCATGGAAGTTTCTCCTTCTAGAAGCATCGAGAAGATGCTCATCTTTCCCACGTATGAGAATTCTCGCACCCTGCTTATAGAGAAACCTATGAACCTATCGCAATCCAACTATGGTGCACCCTGTGAGAATCAAGCATTCTCACACCCTGCCTATATAACAACCTGTGAACATCCTCTTTAATAGGGTTTTTCCAAAGGAGAATGCAACTTCTTCTATGAGGAAAAGTTCTTCTCCCTTCTTTCTTCAGGAACTCAGGCCACTGACCCCTCTGAAGGCAATAGATAGGTTTACATCATTAACAGTCATAGGGATGATGAAAATAATGTGTAACACTTACATTCCCTCTCCCCTAAAATTGTGCATCGTCCTTGGTGCACTCTATGCTGATATACATACATATGCAAATTTACATCACAATACTTAGAAATAAAAAATTATACAATTTAACAACTCCAACAACAACTCCAACCATAATCTCATGTTTCTCTCAACTCACTGACCCAAGGAATACACCATTCATTTATTAGGGTTAACCTAAGGGATGTACCATCTGTTTATCAAGGTTAAACCAATGAATGAGCCATTCTTTTATCAAGGTCCCTGATGCAATTGGCTAGGACTCTGAGATGTGGTTCCAGAACTCTAGCTGCTCAAAATGGAGTCTTTCATTCCATTTTCTTCAAAATTTTGTGGTATTCCTCCTGCATGTTTTCTTTATGCTCCCATCTAGCATATTCAGGATTGTAACATGTCCATTGAACCTTTACTAGCCATATGGATTTGTTCCCAAGCACTTTGAATTTCTGGTCTAGGATGCATATTGGTTCCACTTGAAAATCCCCTTTGTGCTCCACCTGGATCACATTCCAATCAATTATGTGGTTAATCTCATGCACATATTTCTTTAATAATAATACATGAAATAAATTATGCACTCTCATGGATGCAAGAAATGCTAGCATGTATGCAAATGTACCTATCTTTTCTAATATTTCAAAAGGTCCACAATATCTTGTTGCCAATTTTGGGAAACTTCCTAATCTTAGTGAACTTCTTTTTGACTTCACTTTTAAAAACACATGTTCACCCACTTTGAATTCTCTGTAAATTTTGTTCTTATCTGCATGACTCTTCTGCCTATCCTGGGTAGCCTTTAAATTCTTCTTTATCCTTGCCACTTGCTCTTCCATTTCCCTTAACAATTCTGGCCCAACAATTACTCTATCTGCTAGATTATCCCAACTCACTAGTACTGTGTTGCATTTTTTGCCATACAATGCTTCAAACAGACTCATTTTCAATGAGGCTTGATACCCATTTTTGTAGGCAAATTCAACTAAATGAATATAATCTTCCCACTTTGATGGTTTGTCCATCACATACATTCTAAGCATGCCATCAATTATCCCGTTAGTCCTTTCTATTTTCCCATATGACTCTGGATGATATGTTGTAATAAGATTAAAATTTGTTTCTAAGCCTTTGAACAAACCTTTCAAAAATTCGAAGTAAACGTTGGATCCCTATTTGAAACTATTTCCTTATGCACATGATGTATCCTAGAAACTTCTTTCATATATTTTTCTGCAATATTTATTGCCTTGTGTGTAGTCTTTACTAGAATAAAATGTGCTACCTTAGTCAATTTATCCACCACCACCTTGATGGAATCATGCTGCTTCACTATTATGGGAAACTTAGTAATTAAATCAACTATGAAAACTTCCCATTTCCACTCTGGAATGGGAAATGGTTGTAGCAAACTTGTTGGGTTCCTATGTTTAGTATTTACTTTTTGACACTCTATACATGTGGCTATGTAATTAGCCACTTCCTTCTTCATTCCTAGCCAAAAGTATTGGCTTCTTACTACTGCAATTGTCTTCTGATAACATAGGTGCCCGAGATATGGCTCATTATGCATTTCCTTCAGAACTGCATTTTTCATCTCATTGGAATTCAACACAAATACTTTTCCCTTGTACATGAGAATTTCATCTTCTTTCTTCTCATAAGAATTAAATCTCTACTGAAAATTTCCTTGTTGTAATATCTCTTTTATTTTGAGATATTGTTGATCTGAATTTGTTGTTGCAACAATTTAGTCTTTTATATCTATATTGTACATGATAATGGTTACAATATGCTTCTCATGTGCCCTCCTAGTGAGTGCATCAACCACTTGATTTTTTTCCCCTTTATATGCTTAATTTCATAGTCATATCAACTCAGAAATTCCATCCATCTAGTTAGTCTAGCATTTAATGTGGGTTGTCCAAACAAATGTTTCAAACCATAGTGGTATATCCTCCGCTCGAATTTCTTACCCATGAGGTAATGCCTCCACATTTTCAATGCATGTACAATTGCTTCTAGCTCTAGATCATGGGTGGCATAATTTTGTTTCATGCTATTTTAGTTTTCTAGACTCATAGCATACCACATGATCCTTTTGACTGAGAACTCCACCAAGCCCTTCCTTGCATGCATTGATGCATGCAACGAAGTCTTCATCTGGATTTGAAATCTTCAATATTGGTACACTTGTCAGTATTTCTTTCAACTGTTGAAAACTCTCTTCATACTTGGGAGTCCATTCAAACTTCACTCCCTTATTTTGCAAAGAAGTGATTGGACTTGCAATCTTTGAGAATCCTTTTATGAATCTTTGGTAGTAATCGGAAATACCTATGAATGATATAGCCTCTAAGACATTCCTCAGCGTTGGCCATCCTCTAATGGCCTATATCTTCTCATTATCCATTGTTATCCCTTTTTCTAAAATTATATGCCTCAAGTAGTGAATCTTATTTTGACAAGAGATGCAGTTACTTAGCTTTGCATACAATTTATGCTCTCTCAAAACTTGCAATACCATTCTTAAATGTTTCTCATGTTCCTCTTCTGATTTAGAATAGACGAGTATATCATCTAGGAACATAATAAAAAACTTGTCCAGGTACTCCATGAACACTCCATTCATCAAGCACATGAAGACTGCTGGGGAATTTGATAGTCCAAATGACAGTATCGTGAATTCATAATACCCATATCTTGCCCTTAATGCGGTCCTGCCAATGTCTTCTTCCTTTATCCTTACTTGATGATAACATGATCTCAAGTCAATGTTTGAAAATATTCTTTCACCTGCCAGCTAATCAAACAAATCATCAATTCTTGGCAAAGGATATTTGTTCTTTATGGTGACCTTATTTAGCTATTCGAAATCAATACACAACCTTAGGGTTCCATATTTATTCTTTACAAAAAGAACCGAGGCTCCCCACGGTGACACACTTGGGAGCACATATCCATTCTTTATTAACTCTTCAATCTGCCTTTGCAACTCCTTCAATTCTGGTGTACCCATTCTTTAAGGTGACTTAGACACTGGGGCATCTCCCGAAACCAAATCGATAGAGAAATCAATGTCTCTATTTGGTGGTAGTCTTAGGATTTCTCTAAAACCATCTTCAAAATCTCTTAAGACCGAATGGTCTTCAATGTTTGCCACTTTATCTTTGGATTCCTCTTCGATATGGGCTGCAAAAATCCAACATCCCTTTCTGAAACTTTTCTTCAATTGCATAGCTGAAATTTCTCTAGCAATTACAGCTCTCGGAATGCCTTGAATATTTCCTTGATGACCTTCTTCATCAAGACATGTAATTGTCTTGTTATAACATTCTAGGACAACTTGGTGCTTTTCCAACCAATTCATGCCAATTACAAAATCGTACGAACCCAATGATATGATGTTTACATATACCTTTGTGTTGATTCCATTCATTTCTATTTGACAATCTTTAACCAACTCATTGATATTTCTCTTAGCTCCTATGACTAATTGAACTAACCAAGATTTATTATGCTTACTTATTTGCAAGTGAAATATTTCAATAATGTTAACATTTATGTAACTATGGATAGCTCTAAAATCAATCAAAATTTCTATGGGATAGTTATCAATCTTACCTTCCACTTCAATCATGGGGGATTGATATCTAGCTTGCTTATTGTCCAAGGTTGCATAAATCCTTGGCATGATTCCTCCCATATCTTCCACTATTTCAACTTCTTGAATGTTGTGGACAATCCTCATTCTTTCTCCTTTGTGAAGGTAGTCACTATATAAGTGATTTCCCTCACATCCCCAACATTGAACAATATGTTGCCTTGGCCTTTTCCCAAATGAATCTGTAGTCTTGTGCTCATTTTTGGATGATTTACCTTGCTGATTTTCTTGGGTGTTTTTCTTGAAAAAGGGTGGCTTAAAACCTTTCCTCCTTTGATCATTTTTTCCTTTTCATCTTGTCACTCCAAGCCTTTTGGAACGATGGCCTTCCTTTTCTTTGCTCATAAAGATTCATTTCCCTCCTTATGGTATCCTCCAAAGTCTTAGGGTTATCATATTGTATCTTGTCACTATAGAATGAGAGTAACCCACTTAGAAACCTTTGGATTTTGACCTTCTCATCCTTGATGAAGTCAAGATACTCAACAATTCAAAGAGCCACTTCTCATATTCCTCCACATTTTCAGGTACTCATAACTAAAATCTAACTTCACTGCTGGATTCTATGGGTCATAATATTTCCATTGAATGCTCCTATACCCCAAACAAAATTCTGAGCATGGATTTATGCCTTCTTGAAGTAAATTTGGTGCCAAAATTTTACCCTCATTGTTTTGGCTGTAACTTTCTCATATGAGCTCCGTTTTGTGAACCATTTGGCTCATTGGACAACTCTCTCTAAGATATTTTATTTGAGCAGAAAATATAGAGTGTACCTTGGTACACTCTATTCATGTGGTTTTTGATTGGCTAAAAATGTCATTTAGGGCCTCAAGAATGCCCCTCAAGTTAATGACCTTCAAAAACCGAAAATTTTCACATAAAACCGATTGTTTTACTACCATAATGACCTTTAAATATTATTTGTTGATCTCAAATAAGGAGAAACAATAACCCTTGATCTGACTCTATCAACTATCTACGATTGACAATTTCCTTTGGATGCACATGACACTTTCCCCGATTTTTCGAAATGACTATCGACCATCAGTGCATTTCCACGACAACTGATTTGTATACAACTCTGAATCGACCAATTCGATTGTGGGCTATCAATGATCTCCATTTGTTAATGCAAAATCCTCACTAAATCCGTCGATGCCTGACAATCCACCCATCGTTGATCGCCAATCCTCGATGACTATTGATAATAGTTCCCCAAATCGACTAATTTGACCATCGACCATCAACCACTTCTGTTGTTTGACGTGGAAACTGCTAATGTGGCATGACACGTGGATGATAATGTGGCATAACATGTCATCACCCTCTTCCCTCCATCGACCATCATCCAATTCTCTTGGGTGACCCAAACACTTTATATCAAATTCGGTCGACGCCCAACCATCGACACGTTGGTCATCAACAACTTCTCTTTCTTGATTCAAACACTTCGTCGAATTCGATCGAGGCCCAACCATTGTCCCATCGACCATCTTCGACTTTTGTTGGAGATTGAAAATACTTCGCAGGATTCTGCTGATGCCGACCATTGACCACCGAAAAGATTTGTTGGTAAACTTTGACACTTAGAAAATTTGGCCAAAATGTGTCGATCCTCGACCATCAGTTGTTGATGATCGGAGAATTATTTTGGTCGAACCAAACTTTTCACCATTTTGACCGACATGACCATTGATCTTCGACGATTTCTCTTGGCGAATTTCCATACTTAGAAATTTTTGACCCAAAACCCCGACGAATCTAAGCCATCGATCTAATCCATTTCAAAACCCCCGAAATGAATCCTATATGCCAATTTGATCAACCTTTCAAATGACCAAGATATTATGAATTTTTTAAATTTATCATACCAAATCTTGGTCATCAATCTCGAGATCAAAAGAGATCTCAATTGTTGATTCGCCAAACTGTTTGTAACTCTATATGCGACCACTGAAACGCGAATTTCGACCATTCCAAGTTGAATTTTTATCTACAACTTTACCGCTCTACTCCATTATCCTTCTTAAACAGTCTGAAGTCATTCAAACTCATATTTTTCCCACGGATTTGGGGATTTCTCTCTAAATTCCTTGTTCTTCCCCAAATATGTCACAGACAAAGTCTGCAACAACAAATTTCAACAATTTACTCTGGTTTGAGCCCATCCAAGCCTAGTGTTTGAACCATATGCTCTGATACCATAATGTAACTCCCCCCAACCCATCTGAGGGACATTATAGTGCAAAATACTCATAAAAACAAAATTGCTCATTAAATTAATTCATTTACAACTAACTAATTTCTTGTAGCTTTCAACTATGAATTAAAATAGATTTAGCTATTGTTTACAACTATAAAATAGAAGCATCTACAACATGCTAATAATAAACATGAAATGAAACTAAACAACTCATTACAACATCATATAAATCATTCTCATTTACACATCATTCATGCACAACAATAACACATGGAAACAACTCAACAAAAAGATAAAACACTTATCTTTAAACAAGTTTTGTGCAACCATCTGCTTGGGATGTACGTTCCACCCAACCATAGACTGATTGCTCCAAATATCAAAAGTTAGTCACCCCCAAGTTGAGGTTAGTAATCCACAAAAGAATGTGGTCTCTCACAGTCCACTCACAACTCATAAAATCACAAATCATTGATATCTTCCTACAACTAACTAGCTCATTGATATCTTGATATCATTGATGTCTTCCACCAACTCTCTTCCTCTTGACCTGCCCAACCCAAGGAATGCACCATTCGTTTATCAGGGCTAACCCAAGGGATATACCATCCATTAATTAAAGCTAACCAAATGAATGAACCATTACTTTATCAAGGTCTCTCTGGCAAAGGTAGCTAGGAATATCTTAGAAGGGAACTCGAACTGTTTCGAGGAAAAATACCAACAAACCAACAACAGACACTTGTTGTTACAATGCAAATTGCCCAAGAGCTCACTCTTCAGGAATGACAACTTGGTTCTTCATTTTCCAACTCCAAATACGCTCCAATGCGCTCTAGCTTTCTCTAGAAACCCACCCTCCATGGCTGCACCAACTCCAAGCTCTCTTTCTTTCTCTCTAATTGCTCCTCATGCATAAAAACTTCATGTCCAAAATTGTTGTCCATAACCCATACAAATTTCCTCTCTTTGGATTTCCTTTCTTAACTCACACTCTTCCCCAAGATGATTGTACTCAACCCCCATGTGCCCATTAACTTTGGGATGTGACCACTCACACCCACCCTCTTAGATGCATTCAATTATTTTCTTTGGGAACACTTAATCAAAAATCAGAAGGTTCATATGCAAATAACAATTTTAGGAAAAATGGTTGAATTAATATACATGGGTAATTCCCCCTTGGACCCCTCTTGGCCATTATCCTAGACACTCCCCTCTCTTATGGATTAATTCATCCCCCATTTTGTATCCATGTCCCCTTAGAAATTGGAATCACATTTTATTATTAAAACAAGGAAATACAATTCACATTTTACGTCACTTTGGTCGTAGCCACACATTATATATACATAAGCATTAATTAAACCGGGTATCATAGTGGGGATGTTACATGTGACCTCACCATCGAACCTTTCCCTAGAAATCACTTTGTTTCCTAAATTCAAAGGAAACTTTCCTATTTTCTCTGGAAATGGTCTTATATCTATGAATGAACATATTAATGCTTTTTCAAACATGTACCATAACATAGGCACCAATTTTAATGATACTTTCATGTGTCTCTTTGTGAATTCCTTAGAGGGAAACGATACAAACGATTTCTTTGAACTACCCATGAATTATTTTTCCACTTGGGATAAGATTTGTTATTGGTTCAAATCAACATACGAATAGACCCGAAATCTAGTAGATTTGTTGAAAAGTTATAAAAATTGAATTTTAACCAAGGGAAGAACATTAAGTCTTTTAACCTTCACTTTACCAAGATTTATAATAAAATTCCTAGAGTCATCCGACCTCATAACCAAGCAGCCTTGATGCACCATTACAATACTCTAATGCCTCCTTACTATCACTAGTTGGAGGAAAAGAATGTTGATAATATTGGTTCAACCTTGCAACCATACTTAGAATATGAGGAACAAGTCTTGAGGATAGGTGTGCCTCTTGAGGATAATGGTAGGAAAATAAATATTTCTATTGTTTTTCAATTAGTTTAGGACATGACTAATGGAATGATATATTTAATTATGAAAACGATTAGTCAATCATCCCTTGAATCCTAAAAAAAAGCCACCCTTCAGGATCAACCTTAGAAATTCTATCCTAAAACCATTATTTCCTATGCTTGTTACAATTTTTGTGAACACTGTGATGAGAATACATGTGAAGTCAATATGAATGCTAGAGAATGCATTTTTGGCAATGAACCTAATCAAATGATAGCTACCTTGTATTGGGTGGATGAGAAAGAAGTTTCGGTCATCACTACAAGGGGTCAAGCTTACAATAATAGAGGTAAAACAACATTGAGCCTATCATTAAACATTAGAATAATCAAAATTGTGTTTTTTTTTTGCCAACCAAACTACTTCAAATATTTCCTTGAATCACAATCGACAATTTACAACCTTGTACAACAACCTCAAACTTCCTCCTCATCTTCATATTTTTGTAGGTACAATATTATGGATGAGTTGGTGAATATTATGGCTAATTCTACCTTGCTTGACATGGCTTGTACCCATGGAAAATAAAAAATATCAAAAAATTCTCAGTTGGTGCCTCCCAACTTAGACCTCAAACTCATCCCATGTCCTCCATTGTTAACATGATTATTGTAGTTGAAGAAGAGCCTCATGAAAATTATGTTATGACTATGACCCCTTTTATACATGTCATCAAGAACCATCCATTTTACCTATGCATGAAGATCCTAGATAAGATAGTGCATTGTTTCCTCGTTAGTGAAGGTTCTAGATTGAAATCCATGTCCAAAACTATAATGGAGTAGCTTGGTTTTCCTTGCACCAATGAAAACCCTTGAAACATGTTGGATTTAAAAAAGGAGTATCAAGTTACAATCATATAGATCAAGGATGTGACCTTGTTCCTTTACTCTCATCCTAAAGTCTATATGACCTGTAACGTTCAAGTGATGGATATGGGGGTGGGTAATTACTTTATCATTCTTGGCCATGACTAGAAAGCCTCAACTGATGGGTATTTATCCATGGGTGGTACACACATTATTATCCCAAACGGTCCTAAGAGTTTAATTGTCTATCAAGAAGGAATGCTATACCCTTACATATAAAGTCTCCTATAACTCAACATGAATTTCATAGAGATTGACCTCAATATATAATATATCTTTTTTTTATGAGGAAATTGTAGGCCCTATTGAATTTGTTGTTGATTTTGACGATTAACTCTAGAATATGTATTTCGATGGTGCCTCTTATGGTGAAGGTAGTGGTGTCAAGATTGTAATATATTTCCTTGTAGGAAAATTCCATCATTTCTCTTTTATACTTAATTTTCCTTGTACTAATAGTGCCTCTAAATTCAAATCCCTCTTGTTAGGTTAGATAAAAATCCTAACTTAGGTTCTAAGCACCTAACCATTTTCGGTGATTCTAAGTGGATTATCAAGTTCATCAAGACAATTTATACTTCAACCCACAAGCTTCTAAAGCATTATAGCCAACTAGTTTGAAGCCAAATTATGAATTTTTTTCCCTTCAACCTAACTCATATACATAGGGAACTAAATATTGTAGCTAATAAATTGGTTGCATATGTTGCTAGAACTGATAGGAAATTTCTATCTAATATCTCATATTGTCCTATCATCTCCTTATACTAATGTCATGTCCCTAAGAATATTGAATCTTGAAAAATCTCCCTTGATGATGAAGGCATATGTTATTTTCTACTTAATGAAGGAGAGGATGTCATTGTATTCATTCATCTTGAGGAGAATGAATTTTCCAAGGGTTTAGTAACCCTAAAAATAAACTTTTCCCCAAGTGATACCGGCTACAAAATTCAATTTTCCCAAGAATCATCAAGAAGGAAGGCAGGCTATACCATCCTTTTTAAAATTGGCCTTGAAAGTGGACCAAGGACCTTACATATAGGAACTAATTGTTATGAGTTGAGAAGCAAGAGTTCATTGCTTTGTGCCACAAGTTTAGATATGCCTTTTCCTGGTCATAAGTTGATTTATGCATTTTTGACCTAGTAATAATTTAGCACATGATTCCCATAAAGGAAAGACCATACTTGTCTAGTAGAGACAAAGACTAGTTAAGCATGAACGAGAAGCCACTAGTGAAGCCACTATCTGGAAGGAAGTGGATAAAATTATTGATGCCCACATTATATTTCCCATAAAATATTCAGAGTGGGTAGTGAATCTATTCATCTTCTATAATAAAAATGGAGATACTCAATTATGTGTAGATTTATGGGCCCTTAACAAGGCAATCGTGAAAGATGACTTTCCACACCCAAACATGGAAATGATCTTGTAGCAAGTTGTAAGATCACAGATGATGTCTCTCCTTGACAATTTCTTAGGATATAATGAGATTCATCTCAAGAGAGCATATCACTACAAGACCACTTTTACAACTTTATGGGGTACCTTTGCTTGCAAACGTATGTCATTTTAATTAATTAATGTAGGTTCCACATTCGAATGAGATATGCATATAGATTTCAACGATTTAATCAGCGAGATAATTTAGATCTATCTCAACGACCTTACTATTCATTCCAAACTACAAGGTGATCACTTTAATCATCTAAGGAAAGTATTCTTACATTTCAAGAAACATGGCATGTTCCTTAGCCCATTTACACCAATTTTTGGTGTTTCTTCGAGGAAATTTCTTGGATACATTGTTTATGAGTTTGGCATAATCATAGATATGAAAAGGATTTGGAAAATTTAGAATTTCCCTCCCCCTTTTTTGGAGAATGGAATCCATCCCTTATTGGGAAAAATGACTTTCATGAGGAGGTTTATACCTAAGTTTGTTGGGATGGTCATACCTATTCATAACTTGCTCAAGAGAGACCAAGCATTTTTCTAGGCTCCCAACATGGTAAAAGCCTTTTCTGAAATAAAAAATGTTATTTCCTCTACAATCGTGCTTACCAAACTTGATTTTTAAAAGGAGTTTATCATCTACACTAGTTCTACTCAGGAGACCATCTAAACTATCCTCTTACAAAAAAATGAAAACGGTTTTGATCAACCCATATCTTTTAATATGAGCTAGATTTTTTCTGATGTTGAATTGAATTATTACTCAATTGAAATCATGCCTTTTCTATGGTCATCACTATTGAAAAATTCCATCACTTCATTCTTGGTAATCATATTGATGTAAAATTCCTTTTGTTTTCTATTAAGTTTCAACTGTTAGAAACATTCCTTTCAGGAAAGTTATCCCAGTGGATTAGAAAAATCCAGGAGCATGACTTCACGATATCTACTTCTCATACCATAAAGGGGAGGGATTTGTCCCTCCATTTAGCTTAGTATGTTGAACTAAGTGCAAATATCAGTCATGAAGATGATCTGTTGTCTACTTTATTTTTCATCAAGTATGAGAAAATAGATGTGCCAGAGCATGCTGTTTATTGATATATTATCTACTACCACCATAACAAGCATTTCCAACCTCACCTTTAAATCCATAAGTGAAGAAGGGAGAGGTTAGAAGCCTTGAAGTATCTATTTTTGGGTATTTTGTTGTTCTAGAGATCTCATGATGGTATTCTCTTTCTATGTATAAACAAAAACTTTGCTTGAAGTGTTCTTAAAACTCTTCATCATTTAACTGATGAATCTATTCACATTGGTGGACATTTTGCAACAAAATACACTACTCATAAGATCCTTCATGTTGGTTTTTATTGGATATCTATCTTTCATTACTTGTACAAGTTTGAACATTTTTTTTGTTAGGAATAGGATCCCAGAGAAATAAAATAAAAGCAAATAAAAATGAATGCATAAATAAAACAAAGAAGAAAAAAATACAAGAAATACACAAATACATGTGGTTCACCCAATATGGTCTACATTCAGGGAGAAAAACCAATCCTTCCTTTATTCCATCCAACAAAATGAAGGGATAACACCTACATCACATCCACTACAACCTTCTCTTCTCTCTCTCATAGTCTCCTCTCTCAGTCACGATACTCTCTTTCTCTCTCATTTAATTGACTTCACCATTACAATAAAATATATAGGATCCCATGGCATCCAAAAAATACTCAATCCATTGACTTGGATTATATTACAAACTTAATTCCTTAACTAGAATTAAAAAACCATTGGCTACAAAACTATGTGCCAAAACCACCCAAAAAATCGTGAAAATAGTATAACACATACCCAAAAAACCTATTCTAGGAATTATGATCCAAATGTGTATGAAACGATACCTTTGAATCAAGAATATAATCATCCTCCACAACCAATAATATCCCACTTGGATACTGATCACAACAAATCCACCGCTACTGCACCTATTGGACTATGCTCCAACTTTGTACTTGGCAAGTTTCTCATATTCATCATCATTCTTGAAGGAAAACTAAAATGGAGCAGGAACTCAGTTTTTCCTTGGCTACTATATTTGTTAACATGTTGCAGGATTTTGGCTAGTGTGGATCTTTTCCATCTTCAACTGTCCATACTCCAAAACTAAACGTATGAAATGGTACATTAGTTGAATATGTTTAGTATTAGAATGGAAGGTTGATTTATTTGCAAGATGATTGGCACTATAGCTATCATTGTACAACTTGTTATTCTCCTATTTTTTTTACTAATTCCTCCATAAACCTCTATAACCAAAAACCTTTTATAGTCTTGAAATATAGCTTATTGTTGTTCCACCTACAATAAAAACGTACCCTATGGCGCTCCTCCTACCATCTATATCACTTTCCATTTTTGAATCAACATATCCCTCTAGAACAATGTGTGAACTTCCAAAACGTAATGCCTAAGTAGTAATACCTTGTAATACCCTGATTTTGAGTCCCCAAATTAATAATGTATTTTTTTATTGATGAAAAGGTCGGAGTGCCTCAACAATTGAAAAGGTTGGAGAGCCTGTAAATGTAATACTTTGAGATTTTTTATAATAAAATAAACCATTGGTTGCGAGGTGAACAAGGACAAGATTCATAGGGGGATATGATTCCAAAAGAGATGTGGAGGTTGAGGGTCTAAGCCTTTATGTTTTTATAATTTTATTTTACCCCTTGGTTTTAGTGAGAAGGGGAAGGGTCAAGTGAGTCTCTTGGGGAGGCCACATTATGTCTGAGAATCAATTATATAAGCCCCACCTTTGGGTTATTTGGGGTTGGTCATTCAATGTTGTGTCGTTGGTATGCATTCATTTTGGTTACCTCATTGTGTTCATCATTCTTTCCTTCTTGATCATTCTCAGTTTAGGTTTGTTGGATTACTGAGAGTGGGGGGGGGGTTGAATCAATAATAGAACAATTGAATCCTTTTTAACCATATAATCCAAGTGTTATATCAATGTAGCATTATCATCCAATAACTGCAGAGTAAATAAGCAATGAAAAAATGAAAAATAATACACATACATAGTACACCAGTGTTTTATGTGGAAACCCTAAGTGGGAGAAAACCACATAATGATTTTTCTTATATGTCTTGAAGAATTACATTCATTGGAAGCACCAACTTCCTTTGTTTTCCAGCTGCAACTGGAAGGAGGCTCCAACCCCTTTGTTTCTTAGGCTACAACCTAAGGGAAGCTCTGATTCCCCTATTCTCTAGCTACAACCACAAGGAGGCTACAACCCCCTATGTTATTTGGCTACAACCATAAGGTGGCTAAAACCACCTGTCCTTGCCCCGTCCAACCACCCTGAAGTAGAAGTAGAATTATGGAACCACTGTCACACTATCACTGTGAGATATACCATTGTAAACTTGTACCGATAAACCTGAACCATGCATCAACCTATACCTCAACCTGTAATCAACCTGTACTATAAACAAGTGGATCAACCATGCACCAACCTGTACCAAACAACCTGTAATCAACCTGTACCATAAACAAGTGAATCCAACCATGTACCAAGTATGTACCAATAATGTGTCAACTACTCATCAACTATGAGTCATCAATATGTACCAACATCATCAACTATACACCTCATGTATGTGCGAACTTATCAACTACTTGTCTCAACCATGTACCCAACATATACCTTAACCAAAATCCCTCATCAATTTCATCATAAAAATATGATTTGTAACTCTGTAATAGACCTAGTTTATATGATCACATACCTGCAAACTTTCCTTAACTTTCAAAACAAGAGACTAGCATTTTCATCAAAATTTTCTTTAGTCTCACATGACTAGTTTGGGATTAGTCAACAACCCTAACTTGAAATAATCATAACTATGTACTTGTAATGAATAAAGATTTGAAAATAGTACACAATGTTCTTCATTTTGTTTTATACAATTCCTCCAGGTGTCACTACTTGGAACCTCTCAGAAAAGGAGTTATAGTAAAAATGACATACCTTGTTGAATTCTGGCTTATTCTAGAGAGCGACCTTGTAGAGCATGCCCCACAAAAAATATTGGTTGAATGGATCTGAAAATGTTACACAAAATACTACAGAATGTACTATAATAAAAAAGTTTGGTATTGCTGAATTTGGATCTGTTATGAAGCAGTTATGCCATTTTTACCTAAAACACATGTTTTATACTAGTTCCAGGACTAGCCACAAACCCTATTTTCCACGGTGTGTAACTCCAAAAATACAACGACCCACAAGATGAAATTTTTACCACAGATACTTGGATATGTTTCCTCAATGGCCTATCATTTCATGGTCTGAATCATTATATAAAATACTTTATTGCGAAAATGGTGAGATGACCTGTAAATAACATACCTTAGAAAGCATCATCAAAAGAATTTATCCTCCCTTGAATTCCAACCTTCTTTTCTTCACCTTCCCTCGGAAATTCGGCTTAGATATCCTTTGGTTACCTCATTCACCTATAGATATTCAATATGCTCAAGTGTGATGAAAAATGAGAGAGTCTTTCCTCTTATTTATACTCTCCAAGTAGCTTCCTTAAAAGCATCTTCTAGGTCACTTTGCCCGCTTTCCTTATTTTAGGGTTAATCCACTTCTAATTTCTCCATTAAATTTATTATTTAAATAATTTATTTTGTATTCACTTTGAATTATAGTACACTCATCACTTCAATTTATTATTTAAATTCTAAAATCTCTTAAACCACTTTGACTACTTTGACCTTTTGGGGCTTCTAGATGACATATGAGGGTCCTCCAACTTCGTAAGGCCATAAATCTGAAATCGTGAGGAGTTATGTGACGTTCCACATACCACTAGAAATGGAATGACATGTACTATCCATATAGAATATTATTACCTGCAAATATATCAAAACTCATACCATTATCCATCAAACAAACTTGGGTCCATTACCCAAACCTGGGTTCTCCAATTTCTCATGGCCATAACTCTCTAACCGTGAGGAGTTATGTGATGTTCCAAATACCATCGGAAATGGAATGACATGTACTGTCCATATAGAATAGTATTGCCTTCAAATATATTAAAAATCATACCATTATACATGAAACTAACTTGGGTCCATTACCCAAACCTTTGTGCTACCATAATTCGCTACCGGACTTTCTTCAAGGGTTGACATCAATGACAACCAACCTTAATCAACAATATCCCCCTTTGGAATTGATGGCAACATTCTGATGCAATACTGAATTCATATCACTCATGCTCCCCCTGGAACCATGCCTCTGTCCTCTCCATCTCTGTGACCATTGCTCCCCCTGGAATCATGCCTCTGTCCTCTGCATCTAATAAATATCTCCCCCTTTGTCATCAATGGCTAAGGTATATTTCCATCCGGGGCTGCTCCCCCTAACTGAACTGTCCTCTTTATGGTGCTTCCTCGTGTACATATAAGACATACAAGATAAGCATTCAAAAGCATTCATTTTGGAGTAGAAATAACTCTAAGTCTCTGGAGAAGATACTCAAAGGCTTCTCGTGTAAGCAATTTTGTAAAGATGCCTGCCACTTGTTCTTTTGTGCCCACTTTTTCATCTTTTGTTTCTTCTTCGTAAAGTTGTTCCATTGATTCATTTTCTTCTTCCTTTAATTCTTGTCTACATGTTTCATAAATTGTTACGTTGATGCTTTCCACCACTTTGTTCAATCTCATGTTGTAAAACTTGTATGCTTTTCTTGTACTTGAGTAACCAATAAGTACTCCTTTGTCCACACGAGAGTCAAAATTTCCCATTCTGCCATCTTCTCTTTTGATGTAGCATTTGCTTCCAAAAAATATGAAGGGATTTACATTTTCTGGTCTTCCTTTCCATAGCTCGTAAGGAGATTTGTCAGTGTTGTTTCTGAGCATTAATTTGTTTTGAATGTGAACTGTTGTATGCACTGCCTGTGTCCAAAAAATATCTGTCAATTTTGAATCCATTAGCATTGTTCGAACCATTTCATGTACTGTTCTGTTCTTTCTTTCAACAAATCCATTCTATTGAGGTGTCCTAGCAACGAAGAATTGTCTTTTTATTCCATGACTGTTGCAGTAGTCCATAAATTCCTTTGAAGTTAAATCTCCTCCATTATCAGATCTCAAGCATTTGATTTTTGAATCCATTTCATTTTCAACCATTTCCTTGTAGATCTTGAAGTTTTCAAAAGCTTCTAACTTATTCTTGAGAAAGCAAATTGCAGTCATTCTTGTATAATCATCAACTAATAACATAAAGTATTTTTCACCTTTTAAGCTTTTTGTTGTAGTTGGTCCAACTAGATCAGTATGGACAATTTCCAGTGGTCTTGTCGTTGAACATTCCTTTGATTTGAACCTGGTCTTTGTTTGCTTTCTTTGTTGACAATGCTTGCATAAAGTGTTGGTTGGTTTCGTGATCTGGGGCATTTCTCTGACTGTTTCTCTTTTGTTGACTTTGACAAGGTTATCAAAATGTATGTGACCCATTCTTTTGTGCCATAGCCAACTTTCATCTTCCTTTCCTAGGCAACACTTTTCATTTCCAATCTCATTTAACACATATATGTTGCTTGAAGTTCTTGCAGCTGTAGAAATCAATTTTCCTGAACCTTCTTTTCTTATATTGCACTTTTGTGAATCGAAAGTAACTTTATGACCTTGGTCACACATTTGACTCACACTTAGAAGATTATGTTTCATATCTTCTACTAGTAGAACTTTTTATGCCTTTGTATTCTTGTTCCCAATTTTGACTGTACCTTTTCCAATGATTTTGGATGAATCATCATTTCCGAAGGATACTGATCCATCTCTTTCCTTTCATAATGTAAGAAACCTGTCTCTATCACCTGTCATGTGTTTTGAACACCCATTTTCAACATACCAACCACATTTCTTCTGCTTAGCTTGTAGAGCGAGTTTGCATTCTTCATTACTATATTGATCCTACTTTCTTATCCATGTCCTTTTCTGAGGTTCCTATCTGTGACTGTTGTTATTTTTTTGCGGTTCTCTAGGAGGGACTGTCATTCTTCAATATTTGGCCATGTGTCCAAAATTGTTACATTTCCACTTCAGTGCTCAAAGATTCAAACCTGTTGTAACTTCTTCTCTGTGTTTCACTAGGCCTTCTTGGATAACCCCTTTGTGTATGACTTTAAAAGTTGTTTTTTTTCATGTTGTTAGCTCTGCAATTAACAACTTTATTTCCAAAATTATTACATGCATAACATAAACCAAAAAAGATAGTTTGATACTTGGGAGTTGAAGATCTTCCGAAAGGAGGTACTCTTATGAATTCTTCTTCTTCCTGAGGCCTATTTGTCGGTTGTTGATTCTGAAATATGAATCTTCTCGGTGGAGGAGTGCCCCTGTAATCTTCCTTGTAGATCTTCCTATCCCTCTTGATTGTTTCTACAAAGCTTTTTGGATATGTTTCTTGCTCTATTGTTTTGGAGCTTGATCCCTTTTCTGTCTGATTGTATCCAAGTCTGAACTTGTCATGATGATATTTTTCACTAGTGATAATGTCATCCAAAACTTTTGAGCTATTCTGCATATTTTTATTTTGAAGATCCTTTCTTAATGTAACAATCTTTCCTTCCAAATTTCCAATGATCTTGTCTTTTTCTTCTAGGTGTTCTTTGAGTGCTTCTTCAATTCTTTTATCTTCTTCTATTTGAACCTTCAAATTTGTGATCATTTGTTCTAGTTCTTGAGTGTCTTCTTCCTTGTCTAGTTATTCTTGTAGTTTCTTGTTTTTCTTCTTTTCTCTTCTGATAACTTCTATGTCACACATTAATTCCTCTCAGTAGTCAACTTATGCCTCTTCAATTTCTTCTTCAACTTCTTCATTATCTTCTTCGAAGTCTTCTTTATCAGTCTTCTACTGCCATGAATAAAACTCTTTTTGTCTCACTGTCACTGACTTCATCTTCATCTAATGATGAGATGTCTTCTTTGGTGCATAAGCTTTTCTTGAAAAATTTCTTTGTGGTTCTTTTTCCTTTATATGTTTGTTTGCCTTTTGAGTAACCTTCATCATTTCTCTTTTTCTTGTAAGGACATTTGTTAGAAAAATGACCAATACCATCACAATTAAAACAAATTAAAGGAAGCTTACCTCTATACCTATCATTGAAACCCTTGTTTAGTCTTTTGACAAAGTTGGCCACTTATTCATCATCTTCCGAGACGTCACTATTACTTCTATGTTCTACTTTTTGCATTCCCTTTTGCTTTGAATTTTTGGATGCTTTGAAGGCTGCTTCTTTTATATATGTATTTTCTTGTTCAATTCTCATTTCATATGTTGTGAAGATTCTATGTAATTCATCCATTCTTATTGAGTTTAGATCTGATATTTCTTCTAGTGATGATATCTTAGGGTCAAATCTCATAGGAAGAGATCTTAGTACTTTTTGAACAATTACAGATCCTTTGATTTCTTCTCCCAATCCTATGATTTCATTTACTGTTTCATCAACTCGTAAAAAGTAAGCTGAAATATTCTCATCTTCCTTCATCTTAAGTTGTTCGAACTTAGAAACTAAGACCATTCAGAAGTTCATTTTTGGCTTTGGAATTATTCTGATTGAGTTTCACTGCTTTGTCATTTGTTGGCGGAACTGTTGGTGCTGTGTATCCATCTACAATTGATTGCCAAATTTCAAATACATGTTCCTGTATATATGTTTTCATCCTTATGCTCTAAAATGCATGCTTATGTCCATTGAACTGTGGTATTCCATTTTTATACAAGTTGTTTCTCTCCATGATCTACATTTCAGTGGTTAAACTGATTTCTGAAGAAAACTGCTCTGAAACCAATTGTTGGATTACTAAGAGGGGGGGTGAATCAGTAATAGATAAATTGAATCCTTTTTAACCATATAATCCAAGTGTTATATCAATGTAGCATTATTATCCAATAACTGTAGAGTAAATAAGCAATGAAAAAATTAACAATCATACACATACACAGTACACCAATGTTTTACATGGAAACCCAAAGAGGGAGAAAACCACATAATTCTTTTTTGTATATGTCTTGAAGAATTACATTCATTGGAAGCACCATCTTCCTTTGTTTTTCAACTACAACTGAAAGGGGGCTCCAACCCCCTTGTTTCTTAGGCTACAAACTGAGGGAAGCTCCAACTCCCCTATTCTCTAGCTACAACCCCCTATGTTCTTCGGTTACAACCAGAAGGTGGCTACAACCACCTGTCCTTGCCCCATCCAACCACCATGAAGTAGAAGTAGAATGATGGAACCACTATCACACTATCACTGTGAGATATACCACTGTAAACCTGTACCATTAAACCTGAACCATGCATCAAGCATGCATCATGATGCAGACCCCCCTTCTCCACTAATGGCTGCGCGACCTCCCAATCTAGGATCGATCAAGAATATGAGTCTGATAGACTCTTTGTCCCCTCAGGAACCTCAATTAATTGAATAGGCCCCCTTCTTCTTAAGGCGTTGGTTCTATGGAACCCACATGCTCTTCCTTAATTCTTTAAAGATTCAACACAATTAGGCGCTATCTCTCTCTTGGCTAAGCCCCTTCTCTCACGTGACCATTAGCAGTGACCATGCGCATAAATGAAAGGTGCGTCATGATTTAGCGACTCTGGGAGTATTTCTACTTTCGTTCCCCCAATACCCAAAATTATGATGATGCTTGGACTGATGGTCCAGATCTTTCTTTGATCGACGACTACTATCAAATCGTGATTTCATGATTTGTGGGTTCTTAGGAACCTTGCCTCTAATTTCCCGAATCACTAAATCTCGACAAGGTTAGATCTACAGTTCAACTCTCCCCTTCGATCAACGATTGTGATCTTTTCGCAATTTCATGATTCACAACTTTGGAGTCTCCTTGCCTTCGTTCTCCCGATGGCCAAAATTGTGATGGCTCTGGATCAACAATATAGATCTCCCCTTTGATCCATGGCTCAGATCATGCCACGATTTCATGTTTCACAAGTTCTCGCAGTTCAAACTTTGACTCCTTCAAGTCACAAGTCAACAAAATGTTGATCTCTTGCCATGTATCCTCCCTGACAATGAACGGTCTCGATGATTTCAGAACAATCAATGGTTGTGATATTTTCGCAAGTTTGTACTTCGTGAATCCTCACAACTATGCCCTTTGACCTTCTCACTCTGCGAGTTAGCGAAATGTTGCTCTCTCACCACGTGTCCTGTTTTGATGGACGGTTCCAATGATTTCATAATTTCGTGACCTTGTTCCCCCTATGTACTTTCAAATCTTTAATGTTAGTGCACTCTACCTTGACCAAATGGCTACAATCCGTTTGCACTCAAATTGAACGGTTGAGATATTTCCTTCTCTGCACTTGCTCCTCATTGTCTGGACACTGATCGGATGGTCCAGATATTCCCTCTGAGCTAAAGATTTCTTCAGACTTAGAATATTTTGAAACGATTTAAAGGCTTTGAACTTTATCCTTCATGCGAGTCCATTTCTTGGATCTCGTTCGTTCTTCATGGAAAGTGCTACTCCTCCTGAGCTTGATCTTTCGAAAGGTTTTAATCTCCCAAGCACTTCTTGCTTTTCTGGGAATCTCGTCAAACTCAGATCCAAATATTCTTGAAAAAAATCCTTCCTCGCCTTCCTGGTGTTCTTCCTCTCTTTTCCTTCGATTTCTTTACGGAGCCACTTCAACTCTTCATCTAATTCCAGGTTTGTGCACTCTTTGCAACAGATCTTTACACAAGATTCGAGTTCTTGCGACGACTGTGAACTCCTTGCGGAAGTTTCCTTACACTCCTTGCAAAGAAACCTTACAATGTTCCTCCTGAGCTTACGAATCGAGGCAGACTCAGTCAACGCACTCTTTGTAGACTGAATTCTGGATTTGTGCACTCCTTGCAACAGATTCTTACGCAAGATCTGAATTCTTGCAGACGACTGTGCACTCCTTGCAACAATCACTTTGCACTTGTTGCAAGGGAAATTTATGCTATTTCTCTTGAGATTTATGAGTCGAAATAGACCCTGTCAACGCACTCATTGCGAACTGTGTGCAAACCTTGCACAGTCTCACGAAGAAAAGTGATTTTTAAATTTTTTGCAATTTTTTCAAAGCTACATACACTCTTAGCAAGATTCGTTCATTCTTGAAAAGATTAACGAAAACAAAAGGGAAATTGTAAACAATATTCACACCATACATTGGATCAATTTTCCTCTGTTATCTTCATTCAAAATCAAGAAAATGGTTACATCTAAAATCAAATCAACAACTCCCCTGGATGGGGTGATAGTGCATGACACATGGCACTCAGAGGCGGTGCGAAGAGGCTAGCATGGCGATTTCCATGTGACTGAAGAGTGGCAAGCACCACTTCCACCCCCATGCATTTAAATCCTCCATACAACGTCCTAGGCACCATTAAGCCTGGTGCGCATGACCTCCTCAAGTTGTCCCCTCCATGAGTCTTCTCATTGAATGCGCCATTACTCTGCACATGCGACATCACCTTCTTCTTCATCAACTGCGAAGCCATGCCTCATTCCAGCCTCCCTCCTTCGCTACACTCTCCTGCAACTGGATTTTTCTCCATCTCCTACCCGACCATATGGGGTATTTCCCTATGCTCACCATATACCTCTGGGCCATCAAAATGCTGAGACAAAGAGGAAAGCTAAGGAGAGGCTCTCCCTGGCAAGCACTGCGGCCTCAGTTGGTCCTCGCTCGGGTGCCTGGAACCTCCCCGGGATACTCCCCTGGTTCATCCCCCTTGCACTCCTCACATTCCTCGCAGTCTGAATAAGAACCTCCCGCCACCTCCTCCCCTCCCACTTCATGGCTTGAGGGGTTGGCACTCTCTGATAGCTCGTTGGGTTTTCCCTCAGGACCCATCCTTGACAGAGCCTCTTCATCCTGGGTGCCTCATGCAGTACCACCAAATTCACCAGCCAGTACATAGGCTCCACTAGAGACCTCCTCAACTCGCCCACCCTTGGAAGCACCACCTCTTCTACAGGAAACTCATCTTAGGCCACATTCCTTTTTAGAATTAGTCCCAAACTCACAATTGTAGGATAGCATGGCCATTCTCCACGGGCTAATCTTCGAACTTCAACATGGCCTGGATGACCTCCATTTTTGGCTGGAGCTACTGGATGGGAAGACCTCTGCGCTCCTTCAAATCCTCTCCACCTTCCAAGGGGCCTTCCACTTCACACCAGATGCACCGGGGGCAGCAAAGCACATTCATACAAGAGACTCAAGTGAAAGGGGGTTTCCCACATGAGGTGGCAACTCTGGGCAGGCCATCCATGTGGCCATGGATGAGGAATACATGCCCACCGAAGAAGAAACACCTGGGGCATACATTGTAGCAGGATTAGGTTTACATGCGCCCATGGAATTGGGAGGCACATGGCCCGATGATAGACTGGAAAGGGGTGACTTGGACACTGACACGCATGAGAAAATGGAATGGATAGGGGCAGTTTTTGAAGAGGAGCCCTGGGACCTTGCAACCCATGCCACCTCTCCATCTGGCTGGTCAACTTACAAGCCAAGTGTATGACCAACACATAGGTCTTCTGTGGCCTCATAAAGGCCAGTATTAGAGTTTTACTTATGACCTTTAGTTTACTTTTCTTCGTTCTGTTTTTTAATTTTTGTAAGAACTGGTAGTCATTTTGATCCCAACACCGACTGGCTGAACTGGTTTCCCCGTATGGAAGTTCAGTTATTACAATATGACACTACTGCACACTTTTTAACTTGGGATTTTTGAAGGCTCCTTATATATAAATTCTTACTTATAAAAAAAATAAAATCAAAGCAACAACTACTGTTCACAAATTCCTACTTGCTCGCAACTATCGTCACACCTCTTTTGGGCATACAAAATCTCTCTTTATACAAAAGAAACAAACTAACTGCTATGTAATTTCGGTTACATTGAGACTAGGGTTAAGATCCCAAGTCACGCGTGCTCATTTTTCCTCCACGCGTGTGATCTTTCCTCTTTTGTTATCTCTCACTTCAAAATATTTGCAGTACTGGTTAGCGTTCGAGACTCCGGATTGGCTCTCAAGCGCTGAGTTGTCCTGCCATGTGTACTTGCTGACGATGCTCCTACATCATACTCCCCCTGGACAAAAATTCATGGACTCCTGTACCGACTTTCCATGCTTTTGGATATCACTTTCACTTTCCCAACTGGAATATTCTATTGGGTGTCCCTTCCACTTGACCATATATTCAAAATAGGTCTTACTCTTGGTCTTCTTACCAATCCTTGGATAAACGATCTTTTCCATCTGTGGTTTTTCTACTATAGGCATTTGTTTCTCGCACTTAATCTTCCCTTGATCTGTTGATCCCTCTGTGTCATCCTTCCTGTATGGATACAGGTCTGAGACATTGAATATGGGCGATATGCCCACCTAATCTGGTAGCTCAATCTCGTAGGCGTTTTCATCAAACTTCCTCAAGATCTTACATGGTCCTATTTTCTTCATCTTTAGCTTGTTGTATGTCCCCATAAGGAACCTTTCCTTCCTAAGATGTGCTAGAACCTTATATCCTATTTCAAATTGAAGTTCTATGCGATGTTGATCAACCTTGCATTTGTACTCTTGGTTAGAATTATGCAACTGCCCTCTGATCTGGCTATGGAGCTTCTGTATTTCTGCAGCAAAATATTCTACTCCAACGCTTCTGATCTCACTCTATTCCAAGTCTCTCAAATCAGATACTCCCCTGGGTTTCATTCCATACAATATTTGGAATGGGCTCTTCCTAGTGCTTCTGTTTGGTGAGTTGTTGTATGCAAACTCTGCTTGTGGCAGAATCTGATCCCACTGATTATGGTGTTCAGTGACCAGACTCCTCAACAAGTTCCCCAAACTTATGTTTACCACCTCAGTCTGCCCATCTGTCTGAGGGTGATAGGTTGAGCTGAAGGAAAAATCTATCCCTAACTTCTTCCACAGTGTTCTCCAAAATTGACCAACAAATTTTGTGTCTCTATCCAAGACAACGCTTCTGGGTAGGCCGTGAAGTCTCACAACTTCCTTAAAGAACAGATTCACAACATGTGTTTCATCACTAGTCTTCTAGCATGGGATAAAGTCTACCATCTTTGAAAATCTATCCACCACCACAAATATGGAATTGCATATTCTTTGCATTCTTGGCAGTCCCAACACAAAATCCATGTTTATTGCATCCCAAGGCCTCTCTGGTATGGGCAATGGTTGATGCAATCCATTATTTTGTCTTTTACCTTTTGCATGTTGGTAGATTCTACATATGTTCATGAATTTGATCACATCTATTCTCATACCTGGCCAATAGTATGAACTGCTCAACTGTGCAAACATCTTATCATGGCCAAAATGTCCAACCAATCCTCCACTATGTTTTTCCTTCAAAAGGTTATCCCTCATTGAGCATTTTGGTATGCACAACTGATTTCCCTTGAACAACAATCCCTCTTGAATCATATACTTTGTCCACTGACTTCTATCTCTCAGCACAGGATTCACACATTCTTTGTATGCTTCCTTGAAATATGGATCATCACTGTACATTTCCTCAAGGTGTTCAAACCCTATGGTCTTTACCTGAAATTCTTGCAGTGTCAAACATCTACTGCTCAATGCATCAACAACTTTGTTAGCATTTCTAGCAACATGTTTTATGACAAAAGTAAAATTCTGCATAAACTCAATCCACTTTGCATGCCTCCGATTCAATTTTCCTGTCTGGTTATGAATTGTAAATCTTGGTTATCGCTATGCAAGACAAATTCTTGTGGGACAAGGTAATGTCTCCATTTCCTCAGGGCTTGGATTATGGCATAAAACGCCTTGTCATAGGTGGAGTATTTTCTCTTAGTCTCATTCAACTTCTCTCTGAAGTAAGAAATAGGTCTATTGTCTTGGCTCAAAACTCCTCCAATCGCAACGCCAATTGCATCACACCTTACCTGAAATGTCTTCTCAAAATTTGGCAAGACTAGAATTGGTCGCTCTGTTATTTTCTCCTTTAGTATATTGAAGCTCTTATCGACCTCCTCTGTCCATTTAAAATACTTGTGCCTCTTCTTCACTGTATCCATCATTGGTGCACAAATTCCACTGAAATCTCTAATGAACTTCCTATAGAAACTCACTAATCCATGGAAGCTTCTTACCTCAAACATGCTCCTTGGTGATGGCCATTCTTTGATTTCTTTCACCTTCTTCGGATCCATCTTCAGTTTGTTTAAAGATATCACAAAACCCAAGTAAATGAGTTGTGTCTTCATAAAAGAGGACTTCTTAATATTTATCAACAACTTTTCCTGCTGTAGTCTCCTCATTACTAGTGTCAGGTGCCTCAAACGCTCCTCTTTAGTCTTGCGAAAGATCAATATATTGTCTAGATACACAACCACAAACTTGCCAATGAAATCTTTTAGTATTTCATTCATCAACCTCATAAAAGTACTCGGGGCATTAGTTAATCCAAATGGCATAAAAAGACACTCATACAAACCTTCATTTGTCTTAAAGGTTGTCTTCCACTCATCACCTTCTCTCATTCTGATTTGGTGATATCCACTTTTCAAATCTATCTTAGAAAATAAATTTTCTCCACTTAAACAGTCCATCAAATCATCTATTCTTGGCAAAGGGAATCTATACCTAATAGTGATCTTGTTGATGGCTCTCGAGTCTGTACACATTCTCCATCCTCCATATTTCTTTGGACTCAACATAGTTGGTACTACACATGGACTCAAGCTCTCTCTGACCAAACCCTTGTCTAACAAAACCTGGAGTTGGTTCTTTACCTCCTCATTCTCTTGAGGTGTCAGTCTGTATGCTTCTTTGTTTGGCATACTTTCTCCTGGTATCAAATCAACATGATGTCTGATACTTCTGATGGGTGGTAGTGAGTTAGGAATTTCATCCAACACTATGTCACAAAACTTTTCCAACAATTCGTGAAATTCTTTAGGCAAATCATCCATTGAAGTACTAGTAAGGATGACTATGGGTTTCCTCACCACAACAAACTACATCTCCTGTTCTTTCTTAACTTATTTAAATATTTCCTTCCCACTCATGAGAAGTATGCTTGTGCTGGCTTCCCCTTTCAATTTATTCTCCTCTATTGGTAGCAACATGTGTGTCCTACCATTCTTCTCCAAGGTGTATGCATTCTTTCATCTATGTATCCTCCTATATTAAATTCAACCAAGCATTGTTTAGTAATTGTTACCTGGTGTCCTTTCTACAACCGTGAGACTTTATATGGCTCTGGGTGTGCATTTGTCTCCAGCTCCAATTTCTCCATCATCTCCGTGGATACTAATTTATCAGTGCTCCCACTGTCAATTATCACCTTTCATACTCTGTATTTAGTCTTGCAAGTTGTCCTGAATAAACTATTCCTCTGTACTGGATTTTTAACTTTTTCCTCTGGTTTTAAGAGAAATTTTCTCATCATCAGGGATGTTCCATCCTCTTCTCCTTCTGCTTCAACATTCCCTCTTTGTGCTTCTGAAATGTGAGCTTATCCTCCTTCTTCATTTTTCTCTGGGCATTCCCAACACATGTACCTTGTCTTTCCACAGGCATAACACCTTATTCGTCCTCTGCCTCTTCCTCTAGAAGAGTTTCTTCCACCACCCGGTCTTCCTCGGGAACTTCCTCTTCTTTTCGAGTGACTGTGTGGAGTTTCGACCTCATCCTTGGAATTATGCGCTTTTTCATGGGAAACTCCCTTGCCTTTGTTCGAGGCTGATATTTTACCTCTACCTCACTGGCTATTTTTTCTGGCCAACTTCTCTTTTGCCTTCATTGCGAATTGATAAGCATCCTCCACTGTCTTTACCGACATCATGTTGAACTCATCCTGTATTTCATACCTCGTGCCATTTATATACCTGACAACTTTTTCTTCGTCCCTCTCCCTTTGTCCAGCTCTGATGTTCATCTTGTAGAACTCCTATGTGTATTCTTTGACTGTCATACCCTTCCGTCTCAGGTTCCGTAGCTTCCTGAACAGATTGATCTGATAATATTTGGGCATGAACTTAGCCTTCAACTTGGCTACCATTCTGTCCCAATTCTTTATCTTTTGTTTGCTTCTACTTCTCCTTTCAACCTGTAGTTCATCCCACCATAGTGTTGCATGTCCTTTAAGCGTGGTGACAACATGTCTCACCCTTTTCTCCCCATCGACATATTCATAGTCAAAATATTTGTCCATGGACCTTATCCAATCCAACAGGTCTTCATCATCCAAATTGCCTTCATACATCGGGACCTCTATATTGGCTCTATCTCCCAATCTAACAACTTCTCTTAGAAAGCATTCTTTGGCAACATGTTCACCTGCAGCTTCATCGGTTTCTACATCTTCACTCTCAGCATCACTGACGTATCCAACATCGGGTTCTATTCTCCGTGTTGCTTCCATTGCTTCCAACCTTGCATGAAGTTCTCACATCTCCCTTTCTACAACACAATTGGATAAGGGTGGCTCTCCTCGTCTCCTCGGTGGAATTGTGTTGACTGTCTCTCACACACAGAGTACAACGTCAAGTTATTTTGTCTCCTTTATCTCCTTGATCTCCTTCGCCTAAAATATACAGACAAAAATCATCTCTGATACCACTTGATGCAGACCCCCCTTCTCCCCTAAGGGTTGCATGACCTCCCGGTCTAGGATCGATCAAGAATATGATTATGATAAACTCTTTGTCCCCTGAGGAACCTCAATTAACTGAATATCCCCCTTCTTCTTAAGGTGCTGGTTCTATGGAACTCGCAGGCTCTTCCTTAATGATTTAAAGCTTCAACACAATTAGACGCTAGCTCTCTCTTGGCTAAGCCCATTCTCTCATGTGACCGTTGGCAGTGACCACACGCTTAAATGAAAGGTGTGTTGCGATTTCACGACTCTGGGAGTATTGCTAATTTCGTTCCCCTGATACCCAAAATTCTGATGATGCTTGGATCGACGGTCCAGATCTTTCTTTGATTGACGACTACTATCAAATCTATATTTCGCGATTTGTAGGTTCTCAGGACCCTTGCCTCTAATTTACCGAATCACTAAATCCCGACAAGGTCGGATCTACGATTCAACTCTCCCCTTCGATCAACGACTATGATCTTTTCGCGATTCACAACTTTGGAGTCTCCTTGCCTCCATTCTCCCGATGGCCTAAATTGCAATGGCACTGGATCAATGGTCCAGATCTCCTCTTTGATCCATGACTCAGATCATATCGTGATTTCACATTTTGTGAGTTCTTGCGGTTCAACCTTTGACTCCTCCGAGTCACAAGTCAATGAAATGTTGATCTCTTTCCATGTATCCTCCTTGACAACAGACGGTCTTGATGATTTTAGAATGATCAACGACTGTGATCTTTTCACAAGTTCGTACTTCGCGAATCCTCACAACTCTGCTCTTTGACCTTCTCACTTAGTGAGTCAGTGAAATTTTTCTCTCTCGCCACATGTCATGTCTTGATGGACGGTTTCGATGATTTGAGAATTTTGTGACCTTGTTCCCCATGTGTACTTTCAAATCTTTAATGTTAGTGCACTTTACCTTTACCAAACGGCTACAATCCATTTGCGCTCAAATCGAACGATTGAGATCTTTCCTCCTCTGCACTTGCTCCCCGTTGTCTGGACACTGATCGAATGGTCCAGATCTTTCCTTTGAGCTAAAGATTTCTTCAAACATAGAAGATTTCGAAAGGATTTAAAGGCTTTGAACTTTATCCTTTCTGCGAGTCCATTTCTTGGATCTCATTCATGCTTCTTGGAAAGTGATACTCCTCTTGATCTTGATCTCTCCAAAGGTTTCGATCTCCCAAGCACTTCTTGATTTTCTGGAAAAATAGTCAAACTCAGATCCAAAGATTCTTGAAAAGAATCCTTCCTCGCCTTCATGAAATTCTTCCTCTCTTGTCCTTCGACTTCTTTACGGAGCCGCTTCGACTCTTCGTCAAATTCCAGGTCTGTTCACTCTTTGCAACAGATATTTACACAAGATTCGAGTTCTTGTGACAACTGTGCACTCCTTGTGAAAGTCACTTTACACTCCCTACAAAGAAACCTTACATTGTTCCTCTTGAGATTACTAATCAAGAAAGACTCGGTCGATGCACTCCTTGTAGACTAAATTCTGGATCTGTGCACTCCTTGTAGTAGATTCTTACACAAGAATTGGATTCTTGCGGATGACTGTGCACTCCTTCCAGAAATCACTTTGCACTTCTTGCAAAGGAAATCTTACGCTATTTTTCCTGATCTTTACGAGTCGAAACAAACCCTGTCAACGTACTCCTTGTGGAATGTGTGCACACCTTGCACCATATCATGAAGAGAAGTGATCTTTAAATTTTATGCAAGCATTTCATAGCTACATACACTCGTAGCAAGATTCATTCATTCTTGAAAAGATTAACGACAACAACAGGGAAATTGTAAACAATATTCACACCATACATTGGATCAATTTTCCTTTTTTATCTTCATTCAAAATCAAGAAAATGGTTCAGCTAAAATCAAACCAACAACTACTGTTCACAAATTCCTACTTGCTCGCAACTATCATCACCCCTCTTTGTGCATACAAAATCTCTCTTTATACAAAAGAAACAAACTAACTGCTAGCTAATTACGGTTACATTGAGAATAGGGTTAAGCTCCCAAGTCACGCGTGCTCATTTTACCTCCACGTGTGTGATCTTTCCTCTTTTGTTTTCTCTCGCTTCAAAAGATTTGCAATACTGGTTAGCGTTCGAGACTATGGATTGGCTCTCAAGCATTGAGTTGTCCTGCCACTAGTACTTGCTGACAATGCTCTTGCATCACATCAACCTGTAATCAACCTGTACCATAAAAAAGTGCATCAACCATGCACCAACCTGTACCAAACAACCTGTAATCAACCTGTACCATAAACAAGTGAATCCAACCATGTACCAAGTATGTACCAATAATGTGTCAACTACTCATCAACTATGAGTCATCAATATGTACCAACATCATCAACTATACACCTCATGTATGTGCGAACTTATCAACTATTTGTCTCAACCATGTACCTTAACCAAAATCCCTCATCAATTTCATCATCCAAATATGATTTGTAACTCTGTAATAGACCTGGTGTATATCATCACATACCTACAAACCTTCCTTAACTTTCACAACAAGAGACTAGCATTTTCATCAAACTTTTCTTTAGTCTCACATGACTAGTTTGGGATTAGTAAACAAACCTAACTTGAAATAATCATAACTATGTAATTGTAATGAATAAAGATTTGAAAATAGTACACAATGTTATTTAGTTTGTTTTATGCAATTCCTCTAGGTGTCACTACTAGGAACCTCTCATAAAAGGAGTTATAGAAAAAAATGACATACCTTGCTGAATTTTGGCTTATTCTAGAGAGAGACCTTGTAGAGCATGCCCCACACGGAATATTGGTTGAATGGATATGAAAATGTTACACAAATACTAAATAATGTACTCTAACCAAAAAATTTAGTCTTACTGAATTTGTATATGTTATGAAGAAGTTATGTCGTTTTTACCCGAAACACCTATTTTATACTAGTTTTAGGAATAGCCAGAAACCCTATTTTCCACGGAGTGTAACTCCAAAAATAAAATGAACCACATGCTGAAATATTACCACATATACTTGGATAATTTTCCTCAATGTCCTATCAATTTAACAGTCTGAATCATTCTAGAAAAAAGTTATTGCGAAAATGGTGAGATGACCTGTAAATAACATACCTTAGAAAACATCATCAAAAGAATTTATTCTCCCTTGAATTCTGACCTTCTTTTCTTCACCTTCCCTCTGAAATTAGGATTAGATATCCTTTGGTTACCTCAATCACCTATAGATATTCAATATTCTCAAGTGTTATGTAAAATTAGAGAGCCTTTCCTTTTATTTATTCTCTCCAACTAGCTTCCTTAAAAGCATCTTCTAGGTCACCTTGCCCACTTTCCTTATTTTAGGGTTAACCCACTTCTAATTTCTCCATTAAATTTATTATTTAAATAATTTATTTTGTATTCACTTTGAATTATAGAACACTCATAGATCTCAATCGTCAATTTTTTTAGAGTCATGTAACCATGGTAAATGTCATGCATTTTGGGAACTTGCGGTGATTTGGACCGTTGGTCAGTATGATTTTCCACCATCCAATCTATCAGATGATCATGATATATCGAGAGGACTAGGGTGAAAAATATTTCCACATTAGTGATTGGTGACGTGAATTCCACATCGAATGAGTGATAAGTGGAGGCTTTTCATTGGCTAAAATTTAGAAAAGGGTGATGGAACACCACATTAGCTTGTTGATCCAGCATGCCCCATCAACATGCTATATCAGGAGACACATCGCAAGGGAAAGTGAACCAGATATTACCATGTGGTAGTCGGGTATAGGTGGGATCCACATTTTCTATTAGTGAATTTTGAGAGGGATCAACCAAATGTTAAGGATGAATCTTGACCCATTGATGGGTCTCAAGATTTGATCCTAATCGTCCTTTAAAGATTGGTAGTCAGGAGGGCTTGTTTGAAAGATGTTGCAGGAAGTGGATTACCTAGTAGTGTTGTGGGCTTCGAAACATAGAAGAATATGTGAGAATGTTAATGTTTCCACCCCAATGGACAAAGCTTGATAGTGCGAGCTCGATAGACTTGTGATTTGAAAAATTCCAGGAAGAATCGTGAAGTCGGGTAATATGAAATTCCGATGGGAAAAGTCTAATGGAGCAAGCTTGATATATTTTAAAGTTTCAGACTTCAGAAAGAGTCATGCATGTGTTAAGTCAAAATTTCGACAATGTGAACTGACAGTGTCATGGGTTTCAAAATTCAGAAATATCAGTAAGCATTGTGATCCATTTGGATGGGCATTTTTATGAAGTAATAATCCCGATAGTAGGAGTCCAATAGCCTTGTGGGATGTGAATTTTTAATAAACCAAAGGGCATGGTTAAATATATATTCTGATGGTGTGATTCCAATGGCTTGTTTCCAAAGGTTTAGCAACAAGTTCAGGGATAATGCCCTCACCCTTATGAGAGAGTAGTTCCACATCAGTTGGCACATGTGGAGCAGGCCCACATGGATGCCACGTGGACATGATGACATCATTGTACAAATGACACCTTATAAACTTTAAGAGGTCATATCTATATACCCATAACTCGCATTTGAGCATGATTATAGTTGCTGGAAAGTTAATTCAAAGGAGAATAACCTAGAATTATTAGAATTTGGAGGATTGTGATATAATTCATCATAAATTGAGAAGAATAAGAACCTATAGTTTTAACTGTCAATTTTTTGTAATATGCCTAACTCTAACAAAATGGTTGCTTACACATTTTGCAGAATTAAGGGGTATAATCATATCGGTTCAAGACATGATTGCAGAATAGAGACATGGAAGATGTAGATGAAACCTTTAGTAATGAGAAATAAGCCAAAGGGAAACATATTAGTGTTGGTAATGAATATACAACATCTAATGGACATGGGAACAGAGTGGAACCAACAAAATTGGTAGAAACTCTGAGAAGCTTGAGGATGGAAGTGCAAAGTTATAAATCTAACAATGAGAAGATAATAAGGGAATAGAAGGAGAAGATCAAATAAATGCTCAAATTGTGAAAAGATTAAATCGGTTGTAGAGAAAAGTGAAGAATGGATCAGGCTCAATACATCATGAAAGGAGGGATAACTATCAAAGATCCAATCACTCAAGAAGTTCTAGTAGAACTTAGAGGTATCAATCACCTACTCACTCAGCTAGAAATTTTTATGCATCTGAGTCAGGGAGCAATCCATAAATGTCTCCTATTATGCATAAAAGAAGAATATATGAGTCAAACAAATTGCAAGGAGAGCTTAGGAATATTAAGCCACCATCCTTCCATGGTGAAAGAAAAAGTGGAGATGATGTTGAATCATGGTTTCTTGGGATCATAAAGTAATTCTAGTTGCAGAACTACTCATCTAACCTAGAAGCCAAGGTTTCCACATACCATTTGCATGGAAAATTTTCTCCATGGTGGAACCAATTGAAGCAAGTTGGTCATATTGATGAGAGTATAATTACTTGGAAGTAGTTCAAGAAATATTTTCAGCAGGAGTGTCTTTTTGAGAATTATTACGACAAAGAGATGCAAGATTTATTTGAACTCGGGTTGGGGAGAATGACCATGGGAGAATAAGAAAATAAGTTCTTGGAATTTCTAATATATCTGGGGTTTATTAAGTATGAGAAGGTAAAAATACAAAGGCTTCCAAGTGGAATGCCATATTTTTATAAAGATAAAATTCAATATGATGAACCCAAAACTTTGACAGAGACCATTAGAAAGGATGAATGCCTATATGAGAAAGGAAGCATAAGATATTATTTTTAGAAGTCTTGGAAGGATAAGAACAAGGATAAATATTATCAAAGAAGGAAGGGGTTAAAACCTCCTTTTAATAAAGACAATCCTAGCACAAACAAGTAAGATGAGCCTGCTAAGAATGAATTTGAGAAGGAAGACTCCTTGGGAAAAGGGGAAATACCACTAATCAATTGTGTTAGTAAATATACATCCACACTAAAACCACTAGGAAAGAAAATACAAAGTTAAACAAGGAAATAAATGACAAACACAATAAACAAAGATTTTACCCTAGAAATCCAAATGGAAAAACTAACATTCCTTGAGTGCTCCTTGCTCTCTTGTTTTCTTATTCATTCAAAATAAAAAGTTACATGACTAAACTTGGTCCACACATAAGACACAATCACCATCATAATCTCTTGCTTTACACAAGAAAAACCCTACAACCAATTTCAATTACATCTACATGACTAGTAACCTTTTGTTAAATATTAGAATGAACATCAAATTAATACAGTTACAACACACATTATTTATAGGCTTCACAATATGAAAAACCCTAAATCATGGTGCCCAAAAATAGTTACAGATCCACACATATCATTGGTTGCAAATCCCATGAATATTGAGATTCTATTATAGTCAACTTCAATCGGATTACCAATTGACCTCCAGTAGGTATTCAGTTGATTTCCTCTCGACATCCTAACAATCTCATATTGGTAGACCTTTTGAATTTCCCTTCAACCACTTAGAATTCAACTTAACCATAGACTTAACTATCTTATCGTTCGAATTATCTCCTAGTTGATCCACCTCGAATAGACAGACATACGACTGTTTTTTCACTGCAAAGAATATAACAAACCAACATTATCCCACTTGTTGTCTTCTTTTTTGATAGAGGAGAAAATGAACATTTGTTCACTGACATAGGGAAATAATTCCTTTTGCCTCTTTACACAAGGATAAATTCACAGCACTCACAAACTCAATAAAAGAGTCCACTATGTTTTCCAAAGTGTCTACCTTTTCTAGAAATAATTTTTTTCTTTCTAAAATGTCTCTCATGAAATGGTATTGTATATCAATATGCTCAGTCTTGGAATGGTATGTTGGGTTCTTTTACATAAATATTGCACTTTGAATGTCACAATTTATATTCATATCTCTTTGCTCAAACCTGATCCATGAACGCAACCATTGTCTCCATACTGATTCTTTTCTTCCATGAGTTGTTGCAATGTATTCAAATTATGTTGTTGAAAAGGCTATGACCACATGTCGCTTACTCATCCAACTGGTTAGTCCACCGAACATCTTGAACACATATCCACTGGTCAACATTTTTCGATGTCAACTTCATTTTTCCCTTGGTAACATATAGCATAATATTTTGTTCCACACAAATACCTAAACACTCTCTTGATAGTTGTCCAATGCTCTTTTCCAGGTGTTGACATGTATCTACTCAATACTTCCACTACATGAGCAAGTATATTCCATCACATACATCATACTACCAACAAAAATAGAATAGGGAACATGTTCCATTTCCTCTATCTCTTTGTGTGTCTTTGGACACTATTCAACAATTAGCTTGTCTCCCATGGGAATTGGTACCTTGACCGATTTTCAATCCTACATGTTGAAATGTTTCAATATTGTTTCAACATACTTCCTTTAGTTCAACTGGATATTTCTAATTACTAACTGATATCTCTTGATATCCATTCCTAGAATGAAGTTCATTGCATCAAGATCCTTCATGTCAAACTTGGAGGACAACTACTTTTTCACCTCCTTTATTGTGTCCATGTTGTTTCTGACCAACAACATGTCATCAACATACAATGCTACATATATGAAATGCATACCTTCTTCCTTGGAATATACACAGTGATTAACCTTACTTCTCATAAATCTAAAGCTAAGGATGTATGTGTCAAACTTCTGGTACCACATCCATAGTGATTTATTTAGACCATAAATGGGTCTTTTTAACTTGCACACTAGCTCTTTATTACCCTTTACTTCAAATCCTTCAGGTTGTTTCATGTAGATTTTTTCTTCCAGGTCCCCATGTAGGAATATTGTCTTCACATCCATTTGCTCTATTTCAAGATCAAATTCTATGGCCAGAGACATTAGTACTCTAATTGAAGTTAATTTTTCAATAGAGGAAAAAAATCTCACCAAAGTCAAATCCTTCGACTTGGGAATATCCTTTTGCTACTAGTCGAGCTTTGAATTTCTCAGCTTGGCCTATTGTAGTCGGATTTTTCTTGAACACCCACTTGATACCGACGAGTTTCCTCCTATTAGGTAATTCAACTAGATCCCATGTTTGATTCTTGTGCAAGGATTCCATTTCTTCAACCATAGCATCCTTCCAAAGTTAACCCTTTGTTGAGTTGACTGCCTCCTTAACCGACTTGGGCTCCTTGTTAGTGGAAGTTAACACAAAATTAGAATGGAAATCGGGTGGAATATACATTTCAACTAGTTTTCTTACTTATTCAGACCTCCTTACAACTAGATTTGGTTGTTCCACCTCTTCATCTAATTCAGTCAACTCATCCGAGTCATCTTCTTCATTCCTTAGTTCAAACTTCACCTTCTATAGATCTTTCTCTATTTGAAACACTTCAGACTCATAAGTTTCTACGACTTCCATGAAGACCACATCTCAACTGTACATTATTTTCTTTGATGCAGGATCCCAGAGCTTATATGATCCTTTCATTCCTTCCTTCTATCCAATGAAAATACACTTGAATTCCTTCTTGTCTATCTTGATCCTATTATCCTTGGTAAATTGAACAAATGCATCACAACCAAATAATTTTATATGTGAAATTGAAGGCTTGTTATTAAACCATATCTCATGTTGAGTCGAGTCAACTAGCGTCAATAAAGGATGTTGGAAGGTTTACAATTGGGAGTAAGCTTGTCATTGATGGCAAGAACAGCGATGGCAAAGATCAGCGATGACAAATATCAGCGATGGAAAAGATCAACGATGACAAAGATCAACGATGGCAAGATCAGAGTAAGCGGAACAAAGTAAGCTCGGCAGGAGAAGTAGCATTTCTAATCATTGGATCCCATTTACAATTCCCGATGACTGTCAGATCAAGTGTTGATCGAGACTATTGATCCGAGACTCCATTTCGGAGTTTCGCGACTCGTGACTTGGAGAGGCAAGAAATATGACCATTGAAATCGCAATATGCGAAATCGTGATTTAATTGCAATCGTAGATTCATCGAGATCATGGACCGTTGATTTAAACTTCATTTCAGAGTTTCGCATATCGCAACTTGGAGTGACAAGGACCTCCATCGAAGGAATCGCGAGATGCAAATTCATGATGAGATATGGACCGTAGATTCATCAAAATCATGGACCGTTGATCTAAGCTCCATCTCGGAGATTCGCGTATCGCGAATTGGAGTGACAAGAACCCACATCTAAGGAACCGTGAGATGTGAGATCGCGAAAATATCTGGACCGTTGATTCATCGAGATTGTGGACCATCGATCAGGGTCGATGAAGAGCATAAGTTCGTAGCACCTTATAGCATAGCCTATGGTCACCGCGTGTGTTCACGTGGAGGAAGGACCTAGTGCAGATAAGCTCCACCTTGGAATTTCGGGGATCGCGTCTGGGAGTGTCAAAGCACGGGATCATACGAATGCCGAAATACCGAAAAGGTGAAATATTGCTATAACTGGTGGTCACCGCCCGTGGTCACGTAGAGGAGGGAGCTAGAGCAACCAAGCTCCTTTTTGGAGCTCACAAAATCAAGATTCAAGATGCCTCATCGCAGAATCTCCAAATTGTGAAAGTGCGAAATGCATAAATCACAGCTAATCCAACGGTGCAGATGAAACTGAAGGAGATCGGAGCGCTACTGTTGCATGTCACAGTGTAATTGCCAGAACCAATGATGGTGTCTTCCAGAGGACTTGAAGACACTTTGGGGTGATTGACAGAGGAGATGAACAGTTTCTGGGAATCTTTAAGAGGGATGAAGATGCTCGTGGAGGTGATTGACAGCTGGATGAGAATTGAAGCTTGTAATTGGAACAGAGAAGGTGAGCTCGACTATCGTAGAGAAGACGAAGAGTCTCAACTACCAGAGAGGCTAAGGAATCTCAACATAACACACAGTGATGCTGAACGAGTGAAAAAATGGCCAGAGAAGATGAAGAGTTACGATGATGATTAGACAGAGCACTCGAGTTGTGGAGGATATCGGCGCGGTGTGAGTATGTAGAGGGATTGCGTGCATTGCATGCACAAGGTGCACAAAATATATAAATACACAGTACAGAGAAGAGATGGGGTTGATGTTGTTGCGGGGAGTGTTATGGATGTTGTTGAAGGTGATTCATGTATGAAGAAGGATCAGAGTGCAACAGCTGAAAAGAACAGAAGAAGAATTGTGCATCGAATGGACATGGCGCACAGAGCATAAAAGAAGAAGAACAGAATGAGCAGTGGATGCATGCTGGAAGACAGCGAGGAAGTCTGAGTAGCAAAATCTGTAGAACAATGATGAGACTGGTAAGCTGTTATTAAATACTATATCACTGTAATAGGTTTTAGTATTTCATATTCAGAAACTAGGGGGGTTGGGAGGTGCTAGGGAGGATTGGTGTCCTCAGAGGTTCAAGTGGGGGCTTGAACATAGGGAGTTGGTGCTTCCTTCTAGTTGGTGCTAGAGAAACCAGGGAGTTGGTGCCTCCTTCTAGTTGGTGCTAGAGAAACCAGGGAGTTGGTGCTTCCTTCTAGT
>JZKD02S2298549.1:405683-421410 GCA_000966675.3 Picea glauca
CTTCCAGCCAAAATTCCTGAGGAAGAGAGTATAGTCGGATCCAGACCGGTGCATGTGCAAAGTCTTCTTTCTCTGGGCTGAACTTTTCTGTCCAGAATCTCAGAAATAGTCCGGCAGAGTTATAGAAGTATGGCCCCCCATCGAAGATGCAGTTCCGATCTTCTAGATTATGAAAGATTATTGTGAAGAAGCCCTTTGAGCCCAACTGTAAGTCATAGTGGCCTTTCGGTTTCCACCAATACTGGATCCATTTGACAAGGTCGCGCTCAGAGGGCCACAACCCTAAGAACTTCCCAACCAAAGCATTGTCTCGCATGTACTGCTTCTGTTCCTCAATGCGGGGTGAGCATATCACGTATTTTGGGGCTTGCGGTGCCTGTGGGATGCATTTCCCCGGTACCCATGGGGCCGAACCTTTCGCAGCGAATTTTTCCTTGGCCGAATCAATGTCCATGTCGCGGTCTTTGAAGGTGCCCTCTGCCAGAAGCTGCTCGCGCATTTCGGGAGGCATTTCAAATGTCGGCCGCTTGATTCCAGTCTCAGAGGTAGCATTGGCCGTGATCTGGCTGTAGGTAACTCTGGATGGTTCTCCTTCCCTTCGATTCGGGGGCCCCTGTGGGGCTGCCATTGTGTGGGCTTAGTACGTGACGACGAAGGTGATCAAAAACCCTAGTTGCAGTTGTAGGAAAAATTTTGAACAGAGAAAAAACACTCTAATATATTTAAACATTTTTCTAGGGAATCCGCATCTATCTAACCTTCAAATATTCCTCAACATCTTGTTTTCCTGTTTCAATTTTATGATTTTATTGTGGCCTTTGCCTGCTACTTTCTGTTTATGGGGAATGTCAAGGTTTTCCTCACCTTGATCAACTAATGACTATTTCCTTGTTTCTTATGTGTTCTCTGTCTGTTCTACAGGGCTGTTTACCTTAGTGTGAGGTTCTGGTTGTTCTATATCTTCAGGGAATGACATCTCTATATCATGGAGGTCCAAGGCAGGGTTTGAAGAATAAGTTGGTGCTTGGTATTCTTCATACCTATCTGTGTCTTTGGTAACTGATGTCCCTAAATTCCCCAGTACTTGAGCCATTTCTACCTCATAACTTTGGAAGAATTGTTCTATAAGGTTTTCAAGCGATGGTTGTTTTGTCTGTGCATTTTCTTGAGTGTCTTGTGAGGGATGTTCTGTCTGCATAGCTCCCTGAATGTTTCCAGGTTGAATTATATTTTCACCCCTTCTTATTTTCACAGTAGGAGTTTCAGGAACACCATTTGTTCTTTTTCTCCTCTTCGTTGATGTTTCTTCCTGTTTGGTTTGGGTTTCTACCAGTTCGATGGGGTCTGCTTCAATTTCAGGCTGGGGTAGTGGAGTTTCAATTTGGGCACTACCTCCTTCTTCTTGATTTGTCTCAATTCTCTGTGAGGGGGTTTCTTGGTGGATTTCAGGTTGTTCAATTTGTAGGGGCCTATCGGCCTCGATTAGATCATCCCAAGTTATTTGAGTTTAGCACAGGGCCCTGTTTACTATTAGCTTTACTATTCCATGGTGACTAATTATAGTGACAAGATCTTTAGCCTTCTGAGTTCTTGCAGCAACTTCATGTAACATGGAATTTAGAAAAAATGGAAAATTTATTACTAACCTCTATTTTAGTGCTGCTAAAATATTGAGGTGGCATGACCACAGCACATCGTACCTCCCATCACATGTGATATAAATTTGTATTACTCCTACCAAATCCCTCCATGGCTCGTTGAGAGCGATGGGGTTGAGTACCTTCCCCTTTTTATCGAGTTCTTCTCCAGGTTCTACAAAAGATTACACAACCTCCTTGAGCATTGTATACTTCCCAGTCCATTGTATGCCTTCATTGGGGAGGCCTGTAACTTCCGATATAATTTCCTCAGTGATCGGAATTTGTATGCCTCGAACCATGGAGAATCCTCTCTACAAGTTCTAAAAAAATTCTATCGTGATATTCATGTCATATCCTTGCAATCTGTTGAAGTACTCTATCCACCTCAGACGATGTAAACTTTCCCTTGCCTAGTCAGTTACCTACAACAATGTGGGCTTTCGGTGTACACTTTAGCCACCCATGTCTTCTGTGAACAGATGAAGACAACTATTGTTCCCTACTGCAGCTTAGTTTGACCATCTTTTGAAAAAATATCACCGGAAATAGAAAATACCATAGAAAAACAACTGTGTATAGAAATGCGAGTTTTCCCATTTATTGCAATCATTATGATCTATTGGTAAATGTGCAGAATATCCACCCCCTCATAAATGGAAAGGTCGACATCGACCATCGAAATGTGTGAGTGTAATAATGGCAGGTAGTTCAAGTGAGGGGTGATTATTACGCTGCCGCCGCCGCTGGGAGAACAATCATTAACAACCTTCAAAATCACTTTAACGGTAATCATGAACAATAATCAATTTTGTGTGGGAAATTCAGATTAACATACCTATGTTCAAAAACATTTAAGAAAAAAGATCCCGAATAATTTAAATTTGTTCACGTGTTTTAGAAATATTCCACCTGTCATAACATTGTTACTTTCCCTTGTTATTGGATATAACTGGAATGATAGCCTCGTTTTTAGGAAAGGAAATCTAGGAACACACAAAAAAACTTGGCGTATTTAAGGTAAACTCTGATACCATAGGCAGAGCTACTGCTGCCAGTAGGCGTCCATAGCCTCGATAGGGTTGCCTTTTAACCCATAGATGATCCTGTATCCTTAATAAATAGTTTGAATCGTATTTTGCAGAAATACCATTATCCTGGTTTGGTAGCCAGATGATGATAATTCCACTCACTATATTGTAACCTAAGTGAAAAAGTCGACTCATGATGAGACCTCTTGTCCTTTGACGAAAAATTCCAAAGGCCATTTCCCTGGTGTGGTATCCATAGTGGGAATGTCACTTATGTTATTATCTGATGATCATGGTAGGTTGGCTTGTGATGAAACCCCCTATCCTTTGTGGGAGAAGTTTATTACTTTACTTATTTAAATATTTTTTATTTTTTTAGGCTCTATCAAGGGAGGCTCATCTACTCCTTAAGAGTGAGGGATGGCGTAAGAAGTGTAAGAATGCCAAGTAAAAAATGTGCTTTAGATTCCTTATTATGATATGAAGGCAAATTATTATTCAAGTATAGGTATATATATAGGGGAAAGAAATGAATTATGGTGGTTAAGGATTATGAACAATATTTAAGATAATCCAGAGAAATTAATCCAAAAACAATTCGATAAGGTATGCCAGGTAGTCCACAAAAATGACAAATCGTTATTATGATAATTAGAAGTGATGATGGTGAAAGTTAATTAGTGAAGGTCATACCCAAAGGAGTGGCTAATCATAATAGTGGCATGCTTGTTCATGAGAAAAGAATCGCGACTTTTGAGAAAAATGATCAGCAATAAGGGAAAACTGTAGAAGGAACAATAGTTGTTCCTTTCGAATGAACAACGCTATCCAAAAAAGGAACGAAAATCACGACAAATGGAACAAGAATTGTAACAAAGGGAATGACAGTCGTTACTTTTGGGTAGGCGACACTACCCGGGAAGGGAACAACAATCACATGAAGGGACCAACAATCG
This sequence comes from Picea glauca, assembly GCA_000966675.3. Classification (NCBI taxonomy): domain Eukaryota; kingdom Viridiplantae; phylum Streptophyta; class Pinopsida; order Pinales; family Pinaceae; genus Picea; species Picea glauca. The sequence goes on from JZKD02S2298549.1 coordinate 409,308, forward strand.
CACAAAGGGAACATTAATTTACGAAGGTAACAATAGTTGTTCGATTCAAATGAATGTCACGGTGATGTTCAAATTTTTAACCATCTAGTTAAGTGATTGGAAACCTCCCACAATCATTTTTGTTTTAGAAAATCTAGGATTGATTATTCATCAACTAAATTCATTCAATTTTATGGGTAGGATTATTCAATAATCGAAGTATTGGATGGTTTATTAGTATCATGCATTCATTACAGTCACCCAATTTTTGTTGTGGCACATGACATATTCATATTCTATGAAAACATGGTTTATATTTGGTGGATTTTTCAAGGTGAGATAGGAGCAAGGAACATAAAAGAGTGGTAATTATATTCATTACAATTATCTTTTCTAGTTCCTATTCTCTCAAGTGACTTTCCTAAAAAGTAAAAAGTAAAAACTCAATCAAATATGTAAAGAAAGCTATAAAAAATATGTACAATGCTGATAAAAATCATCATTTTATGAAGTTGAAGCTGTTGGGTTACCTTCCCAGCCAGCTAAAATCTGAACAATAGGGTCCTTACTTACTTCTTGGAAAACAGATTCTTTTGAAAACGGATGATGGTAGAGTCGTAACCGATGTCCATTTACCAGAAAAGGATAACCAGAACCGTCGATGGTAACTAAGGTGACAATTTCGTTATCATGAACTTCATTGATTTCATACGGTCCTAGCCACCTTGTTTGTAATTTTCCATGAAAATCATGAAATCTGGAATCATAGAGAAGCGCCCAATCACCTTTCCAGGAGGATTTCTTCTTGATATGTTTATTGTGCCAGCAAGCTCTCTGCTATTGAATAACAACTGTGCGCTGTAGGGAAAACATGTGTTCTTCGTCTAATTCATTGAGCTGTTGTAAGCATTGTTTATGTGCTTCTTTAAGATCCAGTCTAATTTCCTGGGCCATACTTAGAGTCTTGATCTCAAATTCAATGGGAAAGATAGGTTTTTTTCCATAGACTAGATGATAAGGAGAGTATCCAGTAGTGTTATGCCATGTTGTGCGATAGGCCCATAAGGATTTTGGAAGCTCGACTACCCAATTCTGACGGTTTGTTGAGACTATTTTTGTCAAAATTTCCTCCAAGACTTTATTGGTACTTTCTACTTGTTTGTTTTCCTGTGAATGGTAGCGGGAAGTAACTATGGGTTTAATATGATAATTATGCAGGGTACTCGTGATTTTATGGGCTGTAAATTGTGACCCTCCGTTAGTGATTACTTCCCTGGGTAATCCATAGCGTACAAAGAACTAGAAGAGAAACTTAATGATTGCTTCCTCAGTTGCGTTTGACATTGCTATTGCCTCTACCAATTTGGTCGTATAGTCTGTTGCAACTAGGATACAAGCCTTCTGATTTGATTTTGGGTTAAAGGGGTCAACAAAATCCAGTACCCATCTCTCAAAAGGTTCTACAACTACTTGTTCTTGCAAGGGAATTTCATCAGCTTGGCCTGGCTGACGTATCCTCTGATAGTTATCGTAGGTCTGAAAATATGTATTTACGTATTTGAATATTGAGGGCCAATAATAGTCCATCTGTAAAATCTTAGGCCTAGTTCTACGGTCTGCAAGGTGTTTTCCACAGGGCTCATCATGAACTGCATTCAAAACATCATAAATTTCATCATCTCTTACACATCTTCGAATCTAGAGGTCAGCCCCTATGTGGAACATATATCCACCGATCCAGGTGAAATGTGCACTGCGTTGGACCATCAATTTCCTTTCTCTTGATGATAAGTGTGTTGGTAGTTTCCCAAATGCCAGGTAATTCACCACATCATCATACCAAGGCATCTTAATAGTGACAGTGAATAGGTGTTCATATGGAAATTGGTCTTCAATTGTCAAAGAATCATATGTTTTGGGTATGCGAGACAAGAAATATGAAACACGATTCTCTTTTCCGGGCCGATCCTTGATGGTGATGTTGAATTCCGGTAATATTAATAATCATCGGGTAACCCATCAATTAGTAATCGATTTGTTAGATAAATATTTAATATCAGACTGATCAGTATACAGTATAACTGGATAGCCTATTATATAGTGGCATAATTTATTAATAGCATGTATAAGAGCTAAAAATTCTTTTTTCTATTACTGTATAATTTAATTCAATGGGAGTAAGATTTTTGCTAATAAAATAACTTACATAAGGTTTCTTATCTTCTTCATGTCCAAGGACAACACCCATGGAGATATCTAATGCACTTGTAGAAATATGAAATGGAAATTTCCAGTTTGGTCCTATGAGCACTGGTATTGTTGAAACCAGCCTTTTGAGTCCAACAAATGCAACATCACAGTTGTCAGACCACTGAAATTCTGCATTACTAGTTAAAGCATGTAAAGGTGCATCCATTCTTGAAATTTTTTCTATGAATCTGTGGTAATATCCTACAGTGCCAAGAAAAATACGTACCTCAGTTTGTGTACGAGGTGTAGGCAGATTAAGGATTACCTCTATTTTTTTTTGGGTCTACCTTGATTCCATCTACATAAACATAGTGTCCTAGTACCACACCTTCGGTCATCATCATATGACATTTCTTAGGAATCAAACATAGCCTAGTAGCAATGCATTTTTCCAGTACCTTCTCCATATTTCTTAGAGCTTGATCAAAATCAGTGCCATAAGGGGTGAAATCATCCATGTAAACTTCAAGTCCTTCATTAATTAGATCAAAAAATATGCTCATAATGGCTCTCTGGAATGTGGCTAGAGAATTAAATAATCCAAAGGGAAATACTCTATATGCAAAGGTACCCTAGGGACATGCAAATGTAGTTTTATCTTGGTCTTATGGAGCAATCTAGATCTGATTATAGCCACTAAAACCATCTAGGAAGGAAAATAATTTCTTCCTTGCTAAAGTTTCAAGGACTTGATCAATACATGGTAAGGGAAATTGGTCCTTCTGGATAGATTTATTGAGCTCTCTGTAGTCTACACAGATTCACCATTTCCCATTCTTGTTGGGGACGATTACTAGTGGGGAAACCCACCGACTATCTGAAATATGATATATAAAATCTACATCCAACAGTTTCTGTAACTCTTCTTTCACAACATCCCTGAGATGAGGGTTCAATCTTCGTTGGGGTTGTCAAATGGGTCGGGCATATTTCTCGATATAGATATGATGTGTACAGAGTTGGGGATCGATGCCCTTCATGTTAGAATATTCCCAAGCAAAATCCTGTTGATATTTAGAAAGGATCTGAATCAATTTTTGTTGTTGTTTCTCATTTAAATTAGCATTAATATTTAGAAACCTTCCCGGTGAAATTTCAACTGATATGTTGTTATGGAAAACAGTAGTGGGGATCTATTGTTCTATCAATTCTTCCAAAGGATCTCCATGTTCTTCATTATCTAAAACAATTTTTAACATTTGACATGTTGGGTTGCTTATAATGGTCGGGATTTAATGAAGATATTGATCACATCATCTTCTAGTTGGTTCTTGAGTCTGAGAGATTCTTCCAATGTGAGAGGAGATCATAGATCCTTTTTTGGATATCTAGGTGGTGGAAAATGTTGATGTATGATAGGAATACTTGGTTTAGCTAGAGGATACAGGATTAGGTTCTTTATAGCACTTCCTCTAGAAATTTTCATGTTGCCCATGAGACATCCTATGTATGCATCTGTTGTTGTGAGCCATGGTCTTCCCAGTATCAATGGGTGTCCATCGAGTCCACTTATTGGGTTGATAATGAGGAAATTAGCTGGATATTCCCAAGAGTCGACCGAAATTTCTATATCTTGTAATGTGTCAACTGGTTTAACCACTGATCTATTAGCCAATTGTAACATAATCAAAGTAGGTTCGAAGGAGGTGAAACCCAGGATGTTACAAGTCTCAATGGTCAGGATATTAATGGTTTCCCCCAAATCCACTAGTGTATTTGGAAAAGAACAACCCTATATTTTCATTGTTACCACAAGATTCCCTGGGTCTGTATACTTGACCGGCTCCTGCTTTCCCAGAATAAGATCGGACAAGGGTCCTACCACGCAAATAGTTGATGGATTTTTATCTTTCCTGATAGGCTTCTTCCCACATAATTCCTTAATTGTCTTTGCATAAATTGGGATGTCTTGCAAAGCCTGTAGGAATTGTATCTTAACATAGAGATTCTATAGTTCCCCTACAATATCGAAGTTAGGATATACAACTGGTTTTTCTATCATTAGCCTTTCGGGAAACGGGGGAGGAGGAATCGTGTCCTCATCGGGATTCTATGGCTCAACTATGTTTCCCCCCTATTCTACTTCTTTCGTTATGACCACATTTGAGGGTGTTATTACTGGTTGTATATTATTTTCATTCTCCTTCTCTTGGTGAATGTTACTTTCTTCAAGAGAAATTATATGCCCTGACCTCAACTAGATTCTGTTGCACTCTACAGAGTTGATTTCCTTGTCCAAAATCTCAATAATTTGCACAAGTTGGGCTAGTCTATTATTAGGATTTGGGTGGGGTTGAGCTGGTAATTGGGGGTGCATTTTAGGTTGAGGGTTCTGGGGTAATTGGAGTGGAGCTTGCAAAGTGGGATGAGCTTGAGGATCCATCACCATGGGTTGATTGGTCATCCCCGTGGGCCGCTACCAGTTTTGATTCTAATTGGGGCCTTGGGCAGCTGTGTTAGTCCACTGTGAAGGATAGAGGTTATTGTTTGAATTTTACCAAGATGGGGTAGGTTATTGCGAGTTAGGCCAGGTAGGATTTGCAACTGATTGATTTGGCTAGGTGGGATTTGTGGCTGATTGATTTGGCCAAGGTGCAATAGGATATTGTTGGGACTGCCAGGTAGGGTTAGAAAATGTCTGGCCCTACCATGTGTTTCCTGAAGTTTGCTGCTGATTATACTACCCAGAAAATAAAGAGGAAGGATCTTGTAGTGTACTTGGAGGATGAGCCTACCATTGGCGACACTGAGCCATACGATATATTGGTTCTGTCTCCTCTTTCGCTTCTTTGAAGATAGATTTTAGTCCTGGAAGCGATGGACATTGTTTTGTTGCATGGTCTTTGGAACAGATGGCGCAAACCCAAAACACATCCAAATGAAATTCCCTCAGACCATGTTTCTTTCTACATCGGTGGAAAAATATGGCTAAGGACTGTTGTGATTCTGCTTGTTTCTGTTTAGCCTGCAGAACATCCAATTGTGTAGTCAGAGTACTGAAACTATCTGTTTTGAAATTCTCTAAGAGATTGCCAACTTTTGCTCGGGTGACACCCCTGCTAGTAATGTTGCTATTTCTGGTGAGGGGAGCCTGCATTCCCAATTTGGTCTGTGTACTTCCACGTGAGCACCTGATGCACAATAGGATAATATTATCATAAGTTTCTTGATAAATATCACCCTTCCCCATCAAATTCAATGTTTCTACCCATTCATCCTTCATTCCGTTTATCAAAGTGGCTTTAAGTACCTCATCGTAAGGTGATCTTTGCAAGTTATATTGAAACCTTTCAACATATTCTTCTAGTGTCTTGTTTTCTTTTGTAGTCATTTGAAATATTTTGTCTTTTAGATCCCTGGTTCTACCATAATCTTGATATTTCGTGAGGAAGGTTTGTTTAGTTTCATCCCATGAATTTAGAGTCCCTCCTCCTAATCCCATAAACCAGTGCAAAGATTCTCTTTTCAAAGTGGAAGGGAACAACTTCAGTTTCTGGGGTTCAGAGGTGTAGTTATAACCTCTACATAGGACATCAAATTTGAATAAGAATGCATTAGGGCACTCTGAGATTAATCCATGAAAGGTTGTCAAATTATGTAATGGGATGGATTTCATGGGGGCATTAGCAACTGGATCAACTATAGGATATTCCAAAGTGGATTATGGGCTCGTGGTTGATTTGGTTGTGCCATTTTGTCGAAAATATGCCAATAATATTCAGGAATTTCTTGGCCTAAGTGTTCTATTTGGGGTGATTGATTACTTGATCCCCTAGGAGATTTAATTGTGCTACCTCTATCTGCGATTTCAGGTGTACCTTGTCTTATCAGAATCATAGGAGATCCATGATCAAGTGGTGGTGATGAGTTTTCTTTAGAAACCCCACTGGTATCCCCTTCTCCTTCCAAATTACAAGAATTTCCCTCGTCTAAAGGGCTGAGAGGTGGAATATCTATATTTTGAAAACTTTGTTCAGTCCCTTCAGTTCTGCTATGAACCTCAGCATGGGTTGCAGTTGGTGAATTTGTTGCTTGAGGGATTCAGGTAGAACCTTTCTGAGGTCCAACCGAGGCTTGAGATTCAACTTTTCGGATGATGTCGTCTATGAAAGTGATTCTTCCAGGGGGCACTAAGCCCTGGGTTTTTGTAGTTTTTGGTGGGGATTTTGGTTTTTCAGGTTCTTTCTTCTTAGTCATACACACTTCACACAAAATTCTAAGTACCTATATGACCTCTATGCATCAGCTGAAGGTAGGTGCTGACACAGACATTCTAATTATTGCCTATGTAGGTTCTTACCTTTCATTTTCAATACCTCATCCTCCAGAGACACAACCTATGCTATCTTTAATATTCTCCCTAACAACGATACCAAAATGTTGGGCTCTAAAGATGTCCTAAAACAAACTTAGTTTAACATTAATTTATCAACTGTGGATTCGTCTTTTATTTCAAGAATATAAACAAAGTCTATACAGATAACCGTAGAGGCTAAAATCATGTATTCAAAGAAAATATGAGTTTATCAACAATCAAGTTCCTCACACATTCATTAAAACTCCAAGACTAATATCTTTACTCAACATAATTATAATCTAATCTACAACATGCTGTGAATTAAAGGCATTAACTGAATTGTTGAATTCATATAACTAAGAAACATTAATTGAATCTATGAAAATGCTTAATAAATTGATCTATCGTTGATTATTTAAACTGCTGGAAAGAAACAACTAAGTACTGTAAATTGAGAAGGAACAACAAATGCAAAATTAAGTGAAAGGAACAACAACTATAAATTTAATAAAAGGACAACGCGTGTGAAAATGAGAGGAACTGTCAATCAATAAACTACAACAATGGAAAATGGAACAACAATCAATAACATTCAAATGAAGCATCTATCCTCTATAATCAAACAACATAACCAATCTATAAAAACATCAACACACTCATGCATTTATCTTAACTGTTGCAAAAGAGATTTAGATCACAAAACTAAAATCAAATCGATACAATTACAGATTGAGACAGTAACTCCTTCAGACTGGGCCCTCGGTCCTCAGAAACACTTCTACTAGAAACTCAATATGCAAACATGGTGAAAACACCCAAAGCTTCTATTAATTCCATAACTGGTACAACATTTACAAAAGACTGCTTGTACAGAGCAATTCCAAGTTTTGAATACTTGGATAAAATTCTTGGTTTTTTGTATATGGTTCATTTCCCTTTATATATTACAATGATATGGGTAAATTAATCTATCCCGAGGATCGAGAGATCCTCGGGATTGCTTTTACTATTTAAAAGATTACAAAATAGAGAATCAATATTCCTCAAAACTGCTTTGCGCCTAATTTCTTCAACCTCCAATAGTCTGGGCATCTTCAAAATCTCCTTAGCTATCTTGAGTTTAACAATATTTGTCCATTCCTGCAATAAAATCAAACAATTCAAACCGAATTTTAGAATTTATCTAATCACTCATTAATATTTCTATAAGACTTTTTAATCATTTTATCCTAATTATTTCTAATTAATAGATAAGTCAATCAAGATTATTACATAAACCATGGTGATAAGGAGGATATTTGTACCTTTTTCTCAACTCAACAGTGGGGCATCTCATTGTATGCCCCATTAACAATGATTTATTATTCACAATGCACCACTAAACAAAACACTAGTTCTCCAATAACATGGTAGCACCGATGCATTCATAGTAACAACTCACACCTCACAAGTTACAATAAAACAATTTAACCTAACAGTGCCTATAGGTCCAAAAACCATACCGCTATTGTAAAGAGCATGGCATCGGAACAAATATTTCACAATATACCAGCACGATGCATCTTATGGGATGCACCACTAAAACACGTGGCGGTGTGATATTAAACAAGGAGCACCAATGCATGAGTGCTAATAGTATGCATTGATGTTATTAAAGGAAAATAATCACAACACGTTTTAAAAATTAAACATAGTGGTGCATATTTTGTGAGGCTCCATCTCTGACGCATTATGAAAGACAACACACTACTAAAAAAAAATCCAGTGCTTTGGTAGAACTGTTGCACCGATGATTTCAGTTTAAAAAAGTGCACCTGTAAGTTTGTGTGCCATAAATTTTAGTGTAGTGGTGCGTCCTTGTTAACCAAATGCACCAGTTTTGTTAAGAGAACTGCATCGAGAGAAATATTGAATGATTTGACATGTCGAGGTGTGTCATTGTACACCTCATTACTAGTTCTCTACACAACCCAACAAATTGTAAAACAAAATTTTAGTTCTCTAATAACACGATAGCACCAATGCATTCATATTAACACACTGGACCGCTTAATTTGAATTTTTTTTTTTAACCTAGCAGAGTCTTTAGGTACAACAAGCGCACCAATGTTGTAAAGAGCACAACATCGGGCTGAGTATTTCTTAATTAAATAGTGTGTCTTATGGGACAGACCACTAAAATACATGGTGGTGTATTAAGAAATGTGGCGCATTGGTGCATGAAAATAACAACAACACATGGTGGTGTTGTTTGTCTTATATAAATCACCATTTGTGGTGCATAGTTACTATTTTAGGCACACCGATTACTTTTATATATTTCTTGCAAACACAAATTAATTTTAGTTTTTTTTAAATACAAGTTATTTATATATGTTCTTTTTTTATAATTTCAATTCATTTTATCTACATATGTTCTTAAAAGTATTTGTATGTGAATCATAGGAGGACTAATAGCAACAACAACACGTCAAAATGTACACATTTGTCTATGAGTGGGAGGCTAGAGAGAGGGAGAGAAAGTTGTTCATTCACCCTATTTCACAACAAACATGTTCCCTTTTAATGGATCTTGTCCTCAAGTTTTATGAGGAGGGTACATCCCTTAGGGAGAACTATTTTTTGTTACAATCATTGATCCATTATTGGGGTCACGGTTGACAGGAATTCAAGGCTGGTCCCAATTTGTGGTATTATCCCATGGAGGAGGATGTTTATTTCATCACTGGGTTGTTAAGGAGGGGGGAGGATTGGCCTGAGTTCCATGATCTACCACCTGGTGTTGTAGGAGAGACCAAGTTGGCATATGTGCAGAGATATGTCAGTCCAAAGATTCTTTCCACTTCGGGATTCTAGGTTCCTGGTGGTCAGATGTGGATGAGCTCATTTCATAGAGAGGATGTTAGATTCCCATGTTTTATTATCTCGACAATGTCACACTCTAGCTCTTATGGGTAGCACATTAGTTTCCCTTTTATGTATTATGTAGATAGTTTAGTGCAGAGGCCTCGATTGATTAGGTGGTCGCAAATGTTTTTGAGACAATTTTTTTACATTGGATCATTGTCGCACCATTTTAAATGGGAGGAGATTCTTCCCATTCATGCCATAGTTATTTACATTATTTTTTGAGAGGTTTCATGCCACTTGACCACGAGTACCCCACTTTCCACCTAGGATTATTTTTTATGTGTATGCACATGTGGGGGTAGTTGTTGCCCAATAAGGGCCAATGGGCTTTGTCGTGTACTCTGGTAGGTAGGGATGTGCATTCTTTGTTGGCTAGAGAGGATAAACTCGTCTTTGATATTGTACAGTATCCATACATGGGTTTGGATTGGAGAGGATGTCTAAACATCTTATTTACAACAATCGAACCACTAGATCAGAGAGGTAATATTATCGTTATGTTTTGGTAAATCTAGTTGCATAGTTTTATTTATTATTTAATGCACATGTAATTTATTGTAACATTTTGTTTCAATTATATTATAATTATTATATATTTTTTTGTAGATATTGGCGCATATGTTTGGGATGATCCTCCCCAACAAGATGAGCATATGGAGGAGGAAAAGGACTATCCTACAGTGCATAGACCCTACATGCCACATAGATTGGATTAGAGACTCTGGATAGAGGTGGTGTATCGCCTATGTGGTGTCATGATTAGTCATTGAGTGGTACCTGCACCGGTTGGAGACATATTATGGGTACCATATCTTTCTATGACATGGATGGATTTTGCTCGTGACACAACATTTTTGATGTGCTTGATGCATCATATTGTTGGTTTCATCAACCTCATCGAGAGGTTAAGGGATCTTGATCATGTTTCTACTCCATCTAGATCATCACCAAACCCATCCACATCCTCTACTCAACCACATGATCTTCCTCCTCCCCCTGATTCTCCTATACATGAGATTGCACCATCCATCGATCATATTGCTTCCCCTCGGCATGTGTCTACACCATCCATGTTTGATCCTCCTCCTTGCCCCCCTCCACATGTGTTTACTACAACCACATCCAATCCTCCTCCTCCTCCCCCTCCACACGTGTCGAATCCAACCATGTCTGATCCTCCTCCTCCTCCCCCTCCACATGTGTTTTCACCATCCACCTATCCTCGTACTTCTCCTCCAAATGCATAACCATCCACCAATCCTCCTCCTCCTCCACTTGTGTCATCATCCACTGATATCTGTCCTTCTCCTCCACATATTTCATCATCCACCAATCCTCCTCCTCCTCCACATGTGTCACAAGCTTTTGATTCTTTGGACACTATGTTCACATCGGGTATTGTTGCACAAGTTGATCTTAATAGAGAGACATTTGATAGTGAAATTTTGTCGACATTTCTTCTTGACATAGGTATTGATAGACCCTTTACATTTGGTAGTAGAGACATTGATGCATATGGATCTGATGGTGGGCCTAGATAGTAGTGGTACTGATTGACATGTATATCCATTGTTTCATAATTGGTTGGAGATGTATATATGGCATGCTTATTGCATATTTTGTTAAGATGTATGTTTGATATGTATATTGATATGTATATCGCTAATGTATATTATGTTTTCATATAATGTTGTGTTTGTTGTTGTTTGATTTATAAAATGTATTATGAGTATGCTAATGATTAATATTAATAATGATTTCTTTGTCTTTAAATTAAATTTGAGATGCATCATTCATTTAAATTTACAGTTTCCATATAATGTTTAACTTTATTTTTATGAAATTATTTGATTTGGATTGTGATTGCAAAAGGTTGTAACCATTAATGCCATATAATGTTGGCATTGGCTAGCTGTTCTACAAAATTGGTTTTTTTCGCCGGAATCCGACGATATAAATTTACACGAATCACTATTTTTTATTGTTCAAAATCCATTTCTGAATGCATAAATGGATTTAGCAAGCTGAAAAACTCCCGGGACACACAGATTATACATAAATAATCAGTCAAATCTACGAATCCAACAATTTCTGGCCGGATTTCATATACATATCCCCCCCAAAAAATCATCATTTCGTAGAACCTTTAGCCTACAACTATAATGTTTAACTCTTCTTCAACGTGAATTGTTTGTTGTCCATCAAGATACAATATATTGATTAAATGTAATTAGAAAATAAAATACTTAAATATGATGAGTGAAATGATTGTGATTTGAATAATTATGTCTTTTTCATATATTGTAATAATAATATTATAAAATAATTATTCACTAATAATAATGATGATGTAATAATGATGTTATTTAAAAAAAAAAAATTATTCAAAAATTACAAAACAAAGTTATAATATAATTGTTTACTAAAATCACAATTATTGTATTTTAACTTTTCCAAATTTTTTTATTAATTTATATTATCCAACTTTTATAATACATTAAATTTATTTAATTAAATTTAAAATATTAAATATAAATAATAATAATAAATTTTGATATGTACACTTTCCATGAAATGGTTTCACAATTTTTTAGTCTATTAACAACTTTATTAATCTTCTATTAAAAAATTATGTAAGTATTAGTTGAATCTTTTATTAAAATAGTA
>JZKD02S2298550.1:23866-33907 GCA_000966675.3 Picea glauca
TTCACCTTGTGCTCAGCCACAGGCACATCCAACTCTGCAGATCACCTTTCTCATTTCATTACACAGGAGAATCATTTGGAGTTATTCTCAACTCTGTGTAAGGAGGAGGTCATCAGTACGTTCCAGATTTGTCTCAGATAGGAACCACACACCCCTCTCAGGGGATTTCTCTCAGGTTTGTAAGTTGGAGAATATCTCGCATAGCTGCAATGATCAACATCTCTCAGGTTTGTAAGCTGGAGAATGTCTCACATAGCTGCAATCATCAACACTCCCTCTCAGCTAGGGAGGATTCTTCATCATGCCAATTCTCACATGGATGTACTTTGAACTTTGTCTTGGCTGGAGTCATCAATGCTCCCTCTCAACTAGGGAGGCATTCTTCACCAAGTTAGTTTGGTGAAGATGTTTGCAATCTTCTCATGTGTGGGAAGGTACTACATGTGTACAATTTTCTTCTGCATCATATCTCTTATATAAGCATAATTTATCTCATCGTTCTTCGATCCATCAGGAAACATTCAGTTCTCAAGGAGATTTACACAAGGCTCTTTGTTATCATCATAAGATCCATCTAATGTTCAAGTAAATCTATCATAAGCTTGTGAATCCACAATGCTTCACACACTTGATGCTATATGCTCTGCCTTTGTGGTACTCAAGGTCACAGAGTTTTGTTTCCTGTTGCATCAAAAAACCATGGAAAACTTCATGGTAGAACAACAATTGGATGTTCTTTTCTGGTCCACTGTACTTTTTTCTCAATCTAAATTGGCACATTCTGCAAACTCAAGTTCACACTGGAGGAATATCTCAGGCCAGATCTAATTGTGCCTTGTATATATCTCAATACATGTTTTGTTGTTTGTCTAGTGAGTCTGTCTTATTTGACTCATGAAATGACTAAGCACATTCACTACATGACATGAGTCAAGTCTAGTGTTCACTAGATACATCAGTGATCCAATCAATTGTGGATCAGTCTCATCTGAATCATCATCAATATTTTTCTTTAAATCTATCACAGTGGATTTTGCATTCTATCATACTGAACTTCTTTAATATTTTCACTGTATATTTTCCTTGACTCAGGAAAATCTCATCGGTCTTTTGTCATACTTCTTGTCCCAAGAAGTAGTGCATCATACTCATATTCTTCATCTTGAATTTAGAAGTTAGGGATTACTTGTATCCAACAACAAGGCTTTCTGAATAAGTCATCAAAATTAGGCTCTCATCACCAACACTGTAATAATATGGGTTTTGGATCAGCAATACTCTTTGCTAATATTTAAAATAATCAAGAATCCATTCATCTGATATTGTTTCCATCTCATGGATGGTAGTGTAATGGTCTCATTGAATCAAGTGTCTCATCATTGACAACTCCCTATGTTTGTGAGAGTCCTCTAGTTTTGTATTTCTTGACACTTCTTGTCAAATGCATGTTTTCTCTACTTGGAAGTTTTCATAGACTTCCCTTCTGGTTTCTGAATAATATCTTATACATCATTCTTTAAGATATACTGGTATTCTTCTGTTATGGCATCTTGCCATATTTATTTATCCTTTTGCTTCAATGAAAATTTCTCATGACTGAAGGATAGTTTTCAAAACTCTTTTACTTTCTCAAGGTGTCCCTTGAGGGACTTGTGTGTCTCTTTGTCTTCTAGGAGAGTTTTGTAGATCCTGGGCATGCCTTTTATGCCCCACTGTAATATCTCTATTTATATCAACTAGAGCAACTAGATTAGTTGGAATAATGTTTGTCTCCCTCTAAACTGCTGAAGGGGAAGAAGGTAATGTCTCACTGTTAATCTCCATCTAATATTCTCTAGGTTTTTTGAATTTATATCTCTTCTTTAAGGACAACATATCTTCTTGTATTTCATAATAATCAATTAAATATGTTTTGGACTCTTGTACCAAGGACAATGGTCCAAGTCTTTGAGGGCTCCCATACTAGGGATAATATCCTTCATTTATTCAAAAATGAAATCAACTACAAAATTAGAAATCAATTGATTTACCTGGTTTGTGGTTATGCTTTAGTTTTTAGAGGAATTACTTCTCCTCTATTTTCTCTTCATTCTTTTGAGGTGGATCTGGATCAATGTCGGTGGTAGAAGCATATTGTCTTCCCTTCTTCCTAGTTCGACAGTTTCTTGCATAGTGTCCATATTTTTCACATCTGAAGAACTGGACTTCTGAAACATCTCTTCTTCGATAAATTTGATTTGATGAAGACTTTTCATCTTTAAATGTTTGCCTAAAATTTCTTTTGAATTTTCCTCCTTTCTTTCTATGAAGTGCAAGAGCATGATTTTCTTCTGAGGAATATTCCACTCCTCTATTTCTAATTCTAAGCTCTTCTTGAATACAATCTGTCCATATACAATCAAAGGTTGGTAGAACTTCTCTTCCACTGATACTCTGAAGAAAAGGATCCCACTTTTTTGGAAGTTTATTGAAAGTGGTTAAGACAAGTTCTCTATCAAACACGATTTCTCCAATGGTCTCTATTTTTTCTTTAATCTTTGATATCTTCATAAAGAAGATGGCAACTATGTCACCTTTCGTCATATTGGTACTTTTAAGTTGGATTTTCAAGGTAAGAGCTCTGAGGGTGTTGTCACTTTCAAACATTTATTTTGATGCTTCATACATATCATAAGTTGTCTTCAGGTTAGAAATACAAGGTAAGAGATGAACTCTTACTGAGTAGATGATTAATTTTATTGTTTTGACATCTTCTTCCTTTCTTATCTTCTTCTCTACATCTGTAGCTGTGTCTGGTAAGGTTTTAGTTACCACATCCAAGAGGTCATCTTCTTCAAGGGTGACCAGAAGCCTTGATATCCAGGAGTTGAAGTTGTTTGCTCCATCAATCCTATCTTCTACTAAGGCTCTATTCTTCATTTGACTGGTTTCTTCAAACTCTCACCAACTGGATTTTAAAAACCTAATGATTAGGTTGAATTAGTAACCTTGGATTATGTTGGAATTACGACTTCCAACAATCAAATTGATAGTGTCACAAAGATGCTTGATGATTTAAGAAAAACGTTTCTTCATAGATCTAAGATTAAGATTCTGCAGGAAATTTTGGCACCCTAGAAACCCTAGGTCCAAAAAACTCAAAATTATTGGAATCTGATTTTAATAGCTTTTGGAGATGAGATGGAGGAGTTCGTACTCTTCTATGCCAAATATTTCCCCAACATCCAATTATTAATGGATATAACACCACATAAAGGAGATTCATACAAAAATTTATGGAAACCCTAGGAGGGTTGTACGGTTCTGTAAAAAGGAGAGGAGACTTAGTAGATGCTTGTGCAATGGGTTCTTTCAAGACCTATGCTCTGATACCATGTTGATTTTTCAATGAGAAAGGTTAAGCATGAAGTTCATTCCATTTTTAGTATTTATCCATAACCATTAATGTTGCAGCAACCGAGATCACAAGAAGAAGCACCATGCACAAGAACACAAGAAGCATCCTGGGAAAACCTTCTCAACAAGGGAAGAAAACCCAGCCAAATCCTTTGCTATATTCTTCAAGATAAATACCTTCACCACCAAGAAAACCTATCACACAAGAGGGAGATCAAACCCTAGAAGACTAGCACCCAAGAGATGTGCACACTTTTCCGAAGAAGGTGTACTTGCTGAAATTTCCAAACTCACTTGAAAGATATGTTTCCTCAATGGGGAATTTACCTTTACTTATACTAAACTAAACCTATCAATAGAAGTGTCTATTGGCACAATAGGGCTGACCTAACTATCTTATAATATAATTAATATTAACCGGATTAATTATCTTTTACATTAATTACTAGTCACATTAAGGTGGGGCTGACCTGTACCCTTTACATTACAATTAGGGTTACAGGCAGGTCTGACTCTTGAAAAATATAGCAAAGGATATTATACACCCACTAGTGCTCATCCACTAGGGGCACATCCATAGGGATGTCCATATCTCTGGCTCACTACATTACACAGAAGAACCACTTCTTCACTAGTGCTCAGCCACTAGGATCACGTTCACATGTGCTCGTCCACAGACATGTCCACTCAACAGATCTTCTTTCCCATTGCATTACATAAAAGATTCATCTGGAGTTTCTTGTCAAATATTCTTCTCAGATGAGGCTAATACATCATCTTCATTTATGTTCACATGACAATGCACCCAACACTTTGGGATTTCACACGTTCACCTTGTGCTCAGCCACAGGCACGTCCAACTCTGCAAATCACCTTTCTCATTGCATTACACGAGAGAATAATTTGGAGTTCTTCTCAACTCTCTATAAGGAGGATGTCATCACTACATTCCAAATCTGTCTCAGATAGGAACCACACACCCCTCTCAGGGGCTTTCTCTCAGGTTTGTAATATGGAGAATATATCGCATAGTTGCAATGATCAACATATATCAAGTTTGTAAGATAGAGAATGTCTCACATAGCTGCAATCATCAACATAGATGGGGTACTCAAATGGAGAAGAATTACATCATCTGCTTTGGACTCAGACACAGGTTTGTAGAATTGGCAGCAGAGACTACATGAAGTCTCCCCAAGGAAGTGCACAAGAATAGATTGCATAGTAATATGGGTTGGTAGAGAGATAAGAGAACCTCCCAGTTTTCATGGGTTGAACGACTTAGAGGAATTATTGAAAAAATATGAGGAGGAAGTGTTGGAAAATCAAAGGTTGTTATCCCTAGATATTTCTCTCAAGGCAACACCTGCAAGATGGTGGGGTGCGCACAAAGAAACAATTCAAGACTAGTATCAGTGTAAACGACTATTGCGCATTAGATTTGGTGCAGAACAAGGGAGAAATACAATGTAGAAGTATGATGGGCGAGGAACACCAGTTGAGCACTTGGAGAAGTGTAGAACACAATGGAGGATGACACCACCAGAGTAATGGCCTCATCACTTTATTCATACATTGGAAGGGATCCCAGGGAACTAGTACATAGACCATAAGATTGCGAAGAGGMACTATAGGATGSCCAGGATTATAGMAGAATTTTGTAGTAACCTTCTCATTCGAGCATGAGAACCCAAACATTGATTCAGCACTGAAACTAATAAGGGGAGTGATATTTCTTAATGAACCATAGATCAAAATCCTAACAGAATATCAACAGCAGAATAGACAGGCAGTAAAATATTTACTCTCATGTTATCATGTCGAAGAAGAAGCACCAGATGATGATGATCCATGCAAAATTCAGATCACAGAGATTGAAGGAGAGAGAGAGGTGAAAGGTCCATCTCTGGATTCATAGGCATTTGTTACACCTATCAAAGTCAATAAATTCAACATTGGGACGAATGACAATCCTAAAATGGAAATATTGGAGACTACTAGGATGAGAAAACACAAGAAAGGATAACATAGTTATTGCATGAATACAGTGACCTGTTTCCAAAAACCTTTACAGAGATGAAAGGCATAGCAGGGGATCTATGCGATATGAATATACCCCTCGAACCCGAGGCTAGACTTGTCATACAGATACCTTACAGGATGAATCCAATGTATAAGTAGAAAGTGTTGATACTGAGAGGGAGGTGAATCAGTATCAAGTATAATTTAAAACCTTTTTAAACTTATACTTAAACCATTCAATTATATCCAATGAGCAATGAACAATAGTATAAGAGTTACACCAATACACCACAATACACCATGCACAATATATGAGNTTTAAATGTTTGCCTAAAATTTCTTTTGAATTTTCCTCCTTTCTTTCTATGAAGTGCAAGAGCATGATTTTCTTCTGAGGAATATTCCACTCCTCTATTTCTAATTCTAAGCTCTTCTTGAATACAATCTGTCCATATACAATCAAAGGTTGGTAGAACTTCTCTTCCACTGATACTCTGAAGAAAAGGATCCCACTTTTTTGGAAGTTTATTGAAAGTGGTTAAGACAAGTTCTCTATCAAACACGATTTCTCCAATGGTCTCTATTTTTTCTTTAATCTTTGATATCTTCATAAAGAAGATGGCAACTATGTCACCTTTCGTCATATTGGTACTTTTAAGTTGGATTTTCAAGGTAAGAGCTCTGAGGGTGTTGTCACTTTCAAACATTTATTTTGATGCTTCATACATATCATAAGTTGTCTTCAGGTTAGAAATACAAGGTAAGAGATGAACTCTTACTGAGTAGATGATTAATTTTATTGTTTTGACATCTTCTTCCTTTCTTATCTTCTTCTCTACATCTGTAGCTGTGTCTGGTAAGGTTTTAGTTACCACATCCAAGAGGTCATCTTCTTCAAGGGTGACCAAAAGCCTTGATATCCAGGAGTTGAAGTTGCTTGCTCCATCAATCCTATCTTCTACTAAGGCTCTATTCTTCATTTGACTGGCTTCTTCAAACTCTCACCAACTGGATTTTAAAAACCTAATGATTAGGTTGAATTAGTAACCTTGGATTATGTTGGAATTACGACTTCCAACAATCAACTTGATAGTGTCACAAAGATGCTTGCTGATTTAAGAAAAACGTTTCTTCATAGATCTAAGATTAAGATTCTGCAGGAAATTTTGGCACCCTAGAAACCCTAGGTCCAAAAAACTAAAAATTCTTGGAATTTGATTTTAATAGCTTTTGGAGATGAGGTGGAAGAGTTCGTACTCTTCTATGCCAAATATTTCCCCAACATCCAAGTATTAATGGATATAATACCACATAAAGGAGAGTCATACAAAATTTTATGGAAACCCTAGGAGGATTGTACAGTTCTGTAAAAAGGAGAGGAGACTTGGTAGATGCTTTTGCAATGGGTTCTTTCAAGACCTATGCTCTGATACCATGTTGATTTTTCAATGAGAAAGGTTAAGCATGAATTTCATTCCATTTTTATCATTTATCCATAACCATTAATGTTGCAGCAACCGAGATCACAAGACGAAGCACCATGCACAAGAACACAAGAAGTATCCTGGGAAAAACTTCTCAACAAGGGAAGAAAACCCAGCCAAATCCTTTGCTATATTCTTCAAGATAAATACCTTCACCACCAAGAAAAACTATCACACAAGAGGGAGCTCAAACCCTAGAAGACTAGCACCCAAGAGATGTGCGCACTTTTCCCAAGAAGGTGTACTTGCTGAAATTTCCAAACTCACTTGAAAGATATGATTCCTCAATGGGGAATTTACCTTTACTTATACTAAACTAAACCTATAAATAGAAGTGTCTATTGGCACAATAGTCTGACCTAAATATCTTATAATATAATTAATATTAACCAGATTAATTATCTTTTACATTAATTACTAGTCACATTAAGGTGGGGCTGACCTGTACCCTTTACATTACAATTAGGGTTACAGGCAGGTCTGACTCTTGAAAAATATAGCAAAGGATCTTATACACCCACTAGTGCTCATCCACTAGGGGCACATCCATAGGGATTTCCATATCTCTGGCTCACTACATTACACAGAAGAACCACTTCTTCACTAGTGCTCAGCACTAGTGCTCAGCCACTAGGATCACGTTCACATGTGCTCGTCCATAGACATGTCCACTCAATAGATCTTCTTTCCCATTGCATTACACAGAAGATTCATCTGGAGTTTCTCGTCAAATATTCTTCTCAGAGGAGGCTAATACATCATCTTCATTTATGTTCACATGACAATGCACCCAACACTTTGGGATTTCACACGTTCACCTTGTGCTCAGCCACAGGCACGTCCAACTCTGCAAATCACCTTTCTCATTGCGTTACACGAGAGAATCATTTGGAGTTCTTCTCAACTCTCTATAAGGAGGATGTCATCACTACGTTCCAACTCTGCCTCAGATAGGAACCACACACCCCTCTCAGGGGCTTTCTCTCAGGTTTGTAAGATGGAGAATATATTGCATAGTTGCAATGATCAACATATCTTAGGTTTGTAAGATAGAGAATGTCTCACATAGCTGCAATCATCAACACAGATGGGGTACTCAAATGGAGAAGCATTACATCATATGCTTTGGACTCAGACATAGGTTTGTAGAATTGGCCACAGAGACTACATGAAGTCTCCCCAAGGAGGTGCACAAGAATAGATTGCATAGTAATATGGGTTGGTAGAGAGATAAGAGAACCTCCCAGTTTTCATGGGTTGAATGACTTAGAGGAATTCTTGACAAAATATGAGGAGGAAGTGTTGGAAAATCAAAGGTTGTTATCCCTAGATATTTATCTCAAGGCAACACCTGCAAGATGGTGGGGTGCACACAAAGAAACAATTCAAGACTAGTATCAGTGTAAACGACTATTGCGCATTAGATTTGGTGCAGAACAAGGGAGAAATACAATGTAGAAGTATGATGAGAGAGGAACACCAGTTGAGCACTTGGAGAAGTGCAGAACACAATGGAGGATGACACCACCAGAGTAATGGCCTCATCACTTTATTCATACATTGGAAGGGATCCCAGGGAACTAGTACATAGACCATAAGATTGCGAAGAGGCACTATAGGATGCCCAGGATTATAGCAGAATTTTGTAGTAACCTTCTCATTCGAGCATGAGAACCCAAACATTGATTCAGCACTGAAACTAATAAGGGGAGTGATATTTCTTAATGAACCATAGATCAAAATCCTAACAGAATATCAACAGCAGAATAGACAGGCAGTAAAATATTTACTCTCATGTTATCATGTCGAAGAAGAAGCACCAGATGACGATGATCCATGAAAAATTCAGATCACAGAGATTGAAGGAGAGAGAGAGGTGGAAGGTCCATCTCTGGATTCATAGGCATTTGTTACACCTATCAAAGTCAATAAATTCAACATTGGGACGAACGACAATCCCAAAATGGAAATATTGGAGACTACTAGGATGAGAAAACACTAGAAAGGATAACATAGTTATTGCATGAATACAGTGACCTGTTTCCAACAACCTTTACAGAGATGAAAGGCATAGAAGGGGAGCTATGTGATATGAATATACCCCTCGAACCCGAGGCTAGACTTGTCATACAGATACCTTACAGGATGAATCCAATCTATAAGTAGAAAGTGTTGATACTGAGAGGGAGGTGAATCAGTATCAAGTACAATTTAAAACCTTTTTAAACTTATACTTAAACCATTCAGTTATATCCAATGAGCAATGAACAATAGTATAAGAGTTACACCAATACACCACAATACACCATGCACAATATATGAAAAATAATCAATAGTTTGTGTTCAAGGGAAGTAATGGCTTCCAAAGGTAGCTACAGCTTCCAAATGTAAAGGGAGGGATAAACCTCCAAGAGGAAGATACAATCCTCCAATATCAAGATAGATTTGAACTCTCTATCCTTTCCCCTTCCTTCCACCCAAGAATATATGATAGATAATAAAACTTTACATTAAATCATCACATGGAACCTGATAATTCTTTCTAAGACTTCTTCAATTTCTGCAATTATTCAATTCTTGGAGTACTCTGATCCTGTAGATAATGTTACTCAATGTATTCTCTGAAATTCTTCTAATTTTCACTCCTTGAATCCTCCCCCAAAAGAGGTTATAGAAAGAATGGTAGACTTTATTCAATTCTGGTCTGTTCAGAAGACCCAACTTGTACAGCATTCCCTGCGCTCAATATTTAACATCTGATTCTGAAACACGCACACAAGAAACTAAAGTCCGTACTCTTTCCAATGGAAGTGGTCCCACTACATTTGGAGTCTGTATGAAAAAGTTATGACTGTTTTACCCAGAACACTTGTTTATTGACTAGTTTCAGGACTGGTCACAAACCCTATATTCCATAGAGTGTATCTCCATAATTATATCGAATCAAGAGCTGAAATTTTTACGAGAGGTACCTTGATATGTCTTCTCAATACCATATCAATTTCACCATCTGAATCGTTCTATAAAAAAAAATTATAGCAAAAATGGTAAGATGACCTAAAAATAACATACCTTAGAACACATCACCAAAAGACTTCATCCTCCCTTGAAATCCGGCCTTCTTTTACTTCTTCTTCCC
>JZKD02S2298561.1:0-13044 GCA_000966675.3 Picea glauca
TTCTTTCTCAGGAAAATTTTATTTACTAGGGACTTAGACTAATACAACTTCCCTAGTTTATCCCATAAATATTTGTCTCTAGCTTCCTCTAACAAATTCAGTAATACTGAATCTGAGAGACACAGTCGGATTGTTCTCTTCGCCTTTTGATCCAAATTTTTCCAGTCATCTGCTAAATTTTCTGTAGGTGTAGTACCTAGATCCACCGCGATCCATTGATCTTTGTCCACCTACATATCTTCAATATTGAGCTTCCACAACTAAAAATGTTTCCCATTAAACTTCTCGATCTCCATTTTTGAATTTCTCTCCATTTATTTTCACCTAAAAAATCAATACCACATATCTCCCACTATAACAAGGCTTATCAGAGTCCCGTGACAAACCTTTGACCACAAAGGCATCCCCCTGAAGCCAAAAAAGCTCTAATACCAAATGTAGATTTTAACCTTGTACAATATTTTACTACAAACAAATTTTCAATAAAACAACACAAAATATACAATGGAAAATACAGGCATTACACAAATAATTTTCCCCTGGAAGCCAAAACTGGGAAAACAAGTATATTCTATATTCATTCATGCTGATACATTGTTTACAATACAGTATACATATAAGAGTCAATGGCATTCAAAACCCTAACCTAATGACCTGGATTAGTCAACAACCCTAATTTCTTAATCGAAAATAGAAAACCATCGACAAGAACCATGTGCCGAAAACCCGCCCAAAAATAAACACAAAAAATCGAGGCAACTCAAAAAATGAGGAAAAGTGCGACACATTTCCCAAGGAAAAAATAGAGTTGGTTGTGCAAACAATATAACACATACCCAACAAAATCAACATGACCAATCTGGGAGAATTTCTGCTTGATTTTGTTAATTGGAGAAACATCAACATATTATAGGTTGCTTATAAGGGAAATTGGTCCACATATTTTTTGTTGACTCCCTTATCTCTCATATATATGGAGAGAGGAAGGGGAGAATCCTTTAATAACTTAACACCATATATCATTTATACTTATCACACTTGTGTTAGATATATGATCTAGTGGAACACACTAGTCTTCTCTCTATCTCTCTTGGATATTGTTATGTACTTGGTCTCTCTCTCTTGGAGTCACTAGATTTTTTTTATCTCATTAGAGAATATTGAGGACTAGGGTTAGGGATTTGTCCCTTCATGATCCAGATTGGATCATTATATTATTTTTCAACTATATTGATGCTTTCAGAGTGGAGAAAATTGGAGGAATAAGCTTGTAGGGTCATTTTAGTGGTAGGTCCTAGTTTGGAAAATTGGGGTCCAAAACCCTCTGAAACCATTTTTCAGGCATTAAACAATGTTATTTGGGTGTTCTAAAATTGAATACATTTTCAACAATGCATAGCGTGCATCAATTAGAGATCATATGCAAAATTTGTGCCTCCCGCATGTTGACCTATCATGTTGACCACCATGGTACGAGAGGATGCCATGTCAACCCCCATCACTCATGCATATGGGATGAGCCATGTGAGGAATTTCAAGTATTTTCTAGAAGGTCTGAAATATTATCACAATTCAAGGTGGAGGAAGTCAAAACCCTAACCATATATGACTATCGAGATATGCTAAATATTAGACTGCTAGGAGGAGAATGGATTTCATTCTATGTTATTGTATTCTTTTCCATAGCATAGGATAACAACCAAGAGTGGGGAATTAGAGAACATAACAATGGGGTTAATGTTTTGTACCATCCTAATAGGTCACAAGTCTTAGGTAAATCCATAGAGAGTTCCTTCTCCTCTGTATTTGCATTGTTTCAACACAAAAGAAAAGAGTGCACAACAACCTCACCTTCTAGTTGGGTTTTCTTTTGTAAGGGTTTTCGAGATAAAATGTTTGTGTTATTTTGTGGATGGTGTGTGATTTTGTTTTATTGTTCTCTATTTTTTTAATTTTAATTATTTCAAGCATAAGAAAAAAATCAGTAACTAAATATTCTCGAATCTAAAGGAATTTAACCTTCATGGTGTAGATTTCAATTTTATTTATCATATATGTTGTGACGAACTATTCTAGTGGAATATCCACGATAGTTTATGGATCACTTGGAGATTTGGAGATTAAGGTTTTGAGATGAAACTCTAGGTTGTACTTGGAGAACAAGAAAAGAAGAGGAGATGCATTTCTTTGGAGGACTTTCGAATTGGGTGATTCATGCTTCTTGGATATCCTTGGTATTGGTAAGGTTTTCTTGGTCTCCCTAGCTAGGGTTTAGGAGAGCTAGTGAATTGTAATAGTATTGTAACAAAACTATGGTATATATACATTAACTTCATATTATGCATATTTTTGAAGTTTTTAGCTACCCAATAGTTGTGTAAAATGTATATTTGATTTTCAATAATCTATGTTCTTCATGGTTTGTATTTTTCAAATATATATGTCTTTTTTATTTGACATAAGTAAAAGGTGATAATATTAATTTATTTAACACTGTAATTGAAGAATTGAAATGTTGTTTTTTGTTGTTGTATTTATAGGTGTTAATAAATATTTTTAGATATAGTTTATGCATGATAATATTTCCCTAGAGAATCAAAACTTATAAGAACAATTTGATATATTTTCTCTTTGATTGCTAAGGTTTGAAATAATTTCCTTTGCCATTTTTGTTTTAATTGTATTTCATAATATCACTCAAGTCAAAAATTCATAAGATTAAGATTTGGGAAACCTCTAATATGGAGGTGAAATTTCTAAATTGCACAAGAGGGATCTTGTATTTCAGCTAAATATTACATGGGAGAGGTATGGACTTTGTTTGAAGTTGTTGGGTGTGATACTGTATGTAGCTTGAGAGAAGCACCTTGACCCTTAGAAGGGTTGTTTCTTCTTCATATTGCAAATTTCCTAGGATGGATATGGCTTTGGTATCTTATTTCTCTTCTAACACTATGTTGAATGTTGAATGGTATTTGGATAGTGGAGCTTCAAGGAACATGCCATATGATGATTCATTATTCAACAAGATTTAGGATCAAGAGGGAGGCATGAGTGTGGATCTTGGTGATGATGCTACTTATCTTATGAGAGGAGTTGTTTCTATTTCTTTCTAGACACTTATAGGTGATGTTATTGAGTTGAGTAATGTCTTCTTTTCTATTGGGTTAAATAAGAACCTTATTTTAGTATCATATATGGTATATATCCATTATATGGTCGAGTTTGATGCCCATGAAGGCATCTTTAGAAAACAAACCCATGATGTGGAAAACGGGGTTCGTGTTGGAGGTCTAGTGAATTGTACTAATATTGTGATAAGACTATGGTATGTACATGGAATTCATCTTAGGAATGTCAATTATTTATTGCATTGTACTAATCTTGTGATAAGACTGTGGTATGTACATGGACATCATCTTAGGCATATTAATGACTTTTTCAAGTATCCAATACTTGTGCAAATTCCATATTTGATTTATAGTTATCTATGCTCTTGATGGTTTGTAGTTTCTATCTATATATGTCTTGCTGATTTGAAAAAAATAAATAGTGATTATGATAAGTTAAGTGTTGTTTGTTGTTGTATTTACAGTTATAAATAAGTGATTTCTAATCTATTTTATGCAAAATAAGATTGTCGTAGAGGGATGAAAATTTTTGGAATAATTTGATATCTTTTATATAAACCACATAAAATATGTAGTGAAACATTGTGTGACATATTGATTCCTTAATAAAGGGAAATATGTTTCACATCAAAACCACAAAATATAAATTATACCATGTATTTATGAAGTGAAATAAATATTTTCAAGAAAAAATATATATAAATTTATTTTTTTATAAAAAAAAAAACTTTAAAAATAAAAATATATATATATATATATATATATATATATATATATATAGTAAAATATCTCCAAATGATAAATTAGGTATTGGATAGTAAAATATCTCCAAATGATAAATCAGATGTTGGATACAACAAGGAAGCTGCACAATTTGAAGCTAGAAATTCTAAGAAGCATGAGGTAAGTCCTTCATTCTCAAAAAGTGGAAGAAAAGGTGCAAGTCAATCACCTACACAAAAAAATGAAACCTTCAGAAGAACAGAGAAAAGAAGACATCAAGAAGCCATTCCTACACCTCAAAGAAAATTCAGAAGAGAGACACCTACAAGGTGGACATCATAGAAAAGGTATGAAAATGTTTTTCATGGTCACTTCTTCTCATGTAATAAATATGGTCAAAAAGCTTTGGATTGTAGAAATTATGCAAGGAAAGATGTTGGAAGGTTCCATAACATCCTAAGATGTTGGATATGTAATCGAGTGGGACACATTGATGCTCACTATCACACCATGAGATGTTACAACTGCAGTGGGTTTGACCACAAAGATTAGGATTCTTTGAATTCAAGGAGACATTCAATGAAGAGTGATTCATATAATATGGCAAGAAGAGTACATGAAACTAGGAAAGAAGACAATGACGAAAATATGGAATCGTAGAGATCAAAGAAGATGGGACACTCTCAGAAGTGGATGAAGAAGATTGAACAACTAGAATAGAATGGAATCCATGAGGCAAGCTCAATCTTGACATTTTATAAGGAATACACGATCTCCTGTGGGAAAGGGTGTGTATATACATGGTCTTTATGAAGAAACGTTGCATACATATGTGAGATAAATGAGAAACAGGTCACATACCTGTGGGAAAATCCTAAAAAAAAAAGGATGTACAGATGAGTTGCAACATTGTTTAATGATCTAACTCTGTTTTTCCAGGTTTTGAGATGGTATGCTTTAGGTTTTCATGTTTGTATTTGTGTTTTATGAACATATGGTGATAATACGTGGTTGAGTTTTGGAGCATATGCTTGATTCCTATATTGGATGCATTGTACTAACCCTAGAGTGTGGATTGAGGCCTTTTTTGTTAAGGAACAATATTGGTTATGTTGAGTACCTTCTTAGTGATGTCATGGAACTTTTTTTATGGCATATATCATGATGATGTGATGATAGATGCAGATATATCATTGATCTATTGAGGGACACTTTTCGTACATGTTTAGAGGAACTATTGGTTGCTTAGTACTTGTTGTAGTAAATGGTTTTTAGGAATATTTTTTATAGTACATGGTTGGTACATATGTGAGCTCCATTAGCATATATTGCAATGTGTTGCTAGAGGCATATATTGATGCATGCATTTGGCATGTGGTTGCACTACATATCAGGATATCTAGTTGATGAATTGATGAGGTAGTGATGTTGTACATGATTGATGAGTCATAGATTAATCTATAAGTGATGCATGCTTGGTACATACTTGATACATTATTTGAGGCACATTGTAGTAATATCATTGGCACATGGTTTATGGAGGATGCAAGATATGGATATATTTATTGTGCTACATCTTGTTGAGGTTTGGTTCATGATCGATGCACGCCCTATGGTACCAGTGGTGATACATGTTTGGTGCATGGATGATGCACTTGTAGATGGTAGATGATTGTGGGAGATAGCAATTGGTTAAAGTACATCCTTGGTATTACTTGTTTAGCATATCCTTTTGGTACATGATGCATGGAATGGTATAGTTGAGACACTTGTTACGATGTTTGGTTGATACATTGATTGATGCTTGATGGTTGATATAGATTTCTTGGAATATGGATTGTGGCACTTGGATTATAACACTTGTTTGAGGAACATGGTTGGCATGTTGTATGGTTGATGACGTTATTGGTACATTGATAGAGGTAGTTGTTGATGGTCTTGATATATGCTTGGTTCACTTTTGGCACATATTCTTGGCATATATATGTTATTGGATAAATCCGTAGGTGCGGACACTAACCGATCTCCCTAGATCTACCTGGATCTAGAACAAAGAAAGACAGAACAAGACTCTTTCCCTAGATTTTGACCATTGAATTAACTAGGAGGCAAGAACAAATAACATACCTTATTATCGCTTCCTATGGTCTTTGTTGCTCCCGATTCACTCCAGTGCTCTCGTGCAACCAAGACCAAGACAACACAAACCAACCAAAGTGAAGATAGCACAATCTATTCAACAGTCAACCCATGTATATGATCAAGGAATTATACA
The DNA here is from genome assembly GCA_000966675.3 of Picea glauca. NCBI lineage: Eukaryota > Viridiplantae > Streptophyta > Pinopsida > Pinales > Pinaceae > Picea > Picea glauca. Next base: position 6,130 of record JZKD02S2298561.1, read on the forward strand.
ATAAAGTGGAAATAGCTTTATGGGAAAGGGGCATGCTACTGTATCATATTAATGGAAAGTAAATATTACAACCCGAGCCTTGATGTTGCAAACTTCCTTTTGATGGCCCTTGGCTCAAACACACACACTTGTTCAATCCTTGTATGAAGAAGATCAAATCCCTTTGATAGACCTGCTAGAGTCTTCAAGCTGTTGTTCAATGCTGAGTCCTTCACACAATTCTTTCACCAATTCTCCAATGAATCTTGCTTAACCTTTTCCATGAGAATTCCCTCAATATATAGGAGATAATAAATTAGTTATTTAGATAAGAATGATCCCAAAATATCAGGGAATCCAGTACTAGGATAACCATTCGAATGCCAACTCATCCTTCTAGAAGATTCCCTTCTAGAAGCATCGAAAATTCATCTTGTTCCTTGCTTTAGAAAGAGTTTGCACCCTAGCAGTTTAACACAGTGCGAACTTCTCACACCTTGGCTTAAGGCATCCTGTGAGAATTAGGCATTCTCGCAGGCAAATATACTAGCAGCCTACGAACCTTCTTAAAAAATGAGATTTCTGGAAAGAGAAGAAAGTAAATTTTCTCAGGAGAAAGTTATTATGAAGAGCCTGAGTAGACCATCATCAATACATCATCATGACGACCAAAATCATGGGTAAAAAAATGCCCCCCAAAGTATGAGGTTGGAACCAGTGACAACCGAAAGACTTTGTAAGATGTATGTGTGTGTCAGAAACCAGGAGCACACCTAATCGGAAACCTGGGAACAATCAAGCATCTGCAGAATATCATATATACCAATTCTGAGGTAGGAATTCCCATACTCAGATCACAGACTAATGAAATTATAGATGTGGGTCATGGCCACCAATCATACACTGTGGATCCATGCCATCAAAATATAGGATAGCCACTAGGAAAATACACTGCGGATCTATGCAAGAAATTTCAAATCAAGATGACATAGCCACGAGACATACATAGTGGATCGATGTGTCGTAAATTATAAATAATCCATCACAACCTGGATCAAAGAGATAATATCCAGGGTCTTCAATCTCATCGCCCAAAGTACGAATCTAACCATGTGATTACATGTGTTGAAGTCGAACATGGTAGAAACCACTTGATTACCGGTCATTGATGAAACCGTTAACAAGTGCGAGGGAAATCACCATTGATGTCAATGAATCCCAAGGTACTATAGTACAATCCATCGAGTGCGAATAAATGATTTGAAGTCGAACATCCGATGGAATCTTTCAATCAGGGGTCAATGATGTGAACCCACTGTCGAAAGCGAGGAAACCTACTATTGAGGCATGCAAGCTCCAAGTTACCAAATAATTTCTAAGTCTTGATTCTGGATAATGAGCTGAAGTCGATGGAACAAAACTCATCACAGGAGGGCCTTGATGTATCCCCCATCAATGACAAAAAATGAGTAACAGATTTTGAAGGTGAAATAGAGTAGGACTGAACACAGGGAAGGCCGACACAAAGAGAATGGATAACTGTAGATGGCTGACTCAAAATAGGTTTCAGATAGACTTCTCTTGAACATATGAATGAAACGATAAATCCCTAGTGGAGTCACCAATTTTGTTATTGGATAAATCTGTAGGTGCGGACACTAACCGATCTCCCTAGATCCACCTGGATCTAGAACAAAGAAAGACAGAACAAGACTCTTTCCCTAGATTTTTACCATTGAATTAACTAGGAGGCGAGAACAAATAACATACCTTATTATCGCTTCCTATGATCTTTGTTGCTCCCACTTCGCTCCAGTGTTCTCGTGCAACCAAGACCAAGACAACACAAACCAACCAAAGTGAAGATAGCACAATCTATTCAACAGTCAATCCATGTATATGATCAGGGAACTATACAATAAAGTGGAAATAGCTTTATGGGAAAGGGACATGCTACTGTATCATATTAATGGAAAGTAAAGATTACAACCCGAGCCTTGATGTTGCAAACTTCCTTTCGATGGCCCTTGGCTCCAACACACACACTTGCTCAATCCTTGTATGAAGAAGATCAAATCCTCTTGATAGACCTGCTAGAGTCTTCAAGCTGTTGTTCAATGTTGAGTCCTTCACACAATTCTTTCACCAATTCTCCAATGAATCTTTCTTAACCTTTTCCATGAGAATTCCCTCAATATATAGGAGAGAATGAATTAGTTATTTGGATAATAATGATCCCAAAATATTAGTGAATCGAGTACTAGGATAACCATTCGAATGCCAATTCATCCTTCTAGAAGATTCCCTTATAGAAGCATCGAGAATTCATCTTTTTCCTTGCTTTAGAAAGAGTTATCACCCTAGTAGTTCAACATAGTGTGAACTTCTCGCACCCTGGCTTAAGGCAATCTGCAAGAATCAGGCATTCTCGTAGGAAAATATACTAGCAGCCTGCGAACCTTCTTCAAAAATGATATTTATGGAAAGAGAAGAAAGTAACTTTTCTCGGGAGAAAGTTCTTATGAAGAGCCTGAGTACACCATCATCAATACATCATCATGATGACCAAAATCATGGGTAACAATATACTTAATTGATGAGATATTATGGTATATTGTATGATGTTAATGTACATAGTTGATGTGCATGGTTGGAACATGGTATGACACAAGATCTACATGGTTTATTCTTGTTCACGATTTACTATTCATTGTTGACATATCCTTTGCTTCATAATTATGAGATGATATGTATGATTTCCATACACTTGATGTATTCTATGGAACGAGTTAGAGGATTGATGCATGGATAGGTCCAAGGATCATCATAAGAAGAGAAGATCATTCTTGAGTTGTTGATCTATGTTCGGGTTGAGAAAAAACATTTGCAACAGAATCACATTATAGTGATAGAATATTGTTCTTCTTGAAGAGAAGATAGGGGGAGACATACTCACAGGGGAGGTTATTCTTCTTCCCATGATTGGTTGTAGAGGCATGATTCTAGGAGGAGAGATGATTGATATCCATACCATTAGCATTACATCAGAGTGATTTACCTTGTCAAAGGGAGAGAGATTCATCAGATGCATGGAGAGCATCCTACATGACAGTCAATCTAGGGGGAGAAGCCTTAGGAACATTTCAGTCAGGGGGAGCAACACAAAAGAGATATACCCTTTTCCATTGATGTCAAAGGGGGATAGACAGTCACATTGATGTGTGTTATAGATCAAAATGCTACTATTATGCATTTTTTACTTTTGTTTGCTTACTTACACATCCACCAACAACTTTTGTTGAGGTTCCTCTTAAAAAAATTTTTTTTGCATGGTGTACGCACCCTGCTACATATGTAGCACGTGTACATATTTCATTCCTGACAACCCGTGTATACTCTAAAAAGTTGGGAAAATTAAAACGTTTCAAGATTTCAGGTGGAGTTTATGGGCTATGTCATGTTTCTCAACCATATTACCTCCTATAGCCCTTCTGACAATGAATTAACCATATGTTCTCCATATAAAGGGGCCCTAGGGGGCTCATTTGGATATATGAAAGAAGAGGTAAGATAACTCTAAGAAATTTTCTCCCTTATACTCCAATCCTTTTTCATCCTTCTCGGAGTTTCATCCTCAACATTCCCTTCCAGTCATCCTCCTTTATACAATCCATCTGTTTACCCTATATTGGCATTTTGGTTGTGAGGATAGCATATTGGGAATAGTGCACTTGGAGTCAAAATAGAGGAACCCAGGTGAGGTTCGTGGAGCGGTATTGACAAGATTCAAGTTGTAACTTCCAATCTTGTTATCAACAAAAGAGAAACTTCTTGTCCCACATATTTATGTTTACGTTTACGATTTTTTACCATGAATATCTAACCCCAAAGTTGACCTGAAACAACTTTAAAGCACAAACCATAACAATATATGTGTAACTACCAACAAAAAAAACCCATGATGTGGCAAAAGGGGTTCGTGTTGGAGGTCTAGTGCATTGTACTAATCTTCTGATAAGACTATGGTATGTAAATGGACTTCATCTTAGGCATATTAATGATTAGTGCATTGTACTAATCTTTTGATAAGACTATGGTATATGCATGGACTTCATCTTAGTCATATTAATGACTTTTTCAAGTATCCAATAATGGTGTAAATTCCATATTTGATTTATAGCCATCTATGCTCTTGATGGTTTGTAGTTTCTAGCTATATATGTCTTGTAGTTTTTAGATATATATGTCTTGTTGATGAAACTTTTTGGAATAATTTGATATCTTTTATGTAAACCACATAAACTATATAGTGAAATATTGTGTGACATATTGATTCCTTAATAAAGGGAAATATTTTTCACATCAAAACAACAAAATATAAATTATAACATTTATTGATTAAGTGAAATCAACATTTAAAAGAAAAAAAAAAAATATATATATATATATATAAATTTATTTTTTATTAAAAATAAATAACTTTAAAATGAAGAATATATATATATAAATTTATTTTTTTATTTAATTGTATTTCTTCGTTTCCTAAAATTTTGTTTATTTTTTAATTTAAAAAGTTAAAGATGATATAAAATAATAATAAAAAATACAAATTTGGATGAAGGGTGTCTTACCCAGAAACAAGGGATTTCATTGGTATGTAACTTGACCTAACCTTAATTTAAGTTATTTAAAGTTACGTAAAACTAGTTAATTTTTTAATTATTTTAATAAGTCTCTAATAACTTCACTCTTGTATAAATAAACCAACCTTTGAATCCTATCCAAAACCATAATCTAATGAGGTATTTTATTGGACACTCCTCTACTTGTTTTTCACTCTGGGCAACATCATTTAGAAATCTATTCGGTTTCAGTCTCCACTCATTCTATGAATGTTAGGATAACAATTCTTTTGGAGCTTTCTATCGTATGTGGTTTTTCGTGGGCCTGGTTTGTAAGGTTATTACAATGGTCTAAACTATGGACGTCTTTATAGTTCTTCTCCCTACAATAGTATGGTCACTGGAATTACTGACCTTCTGTGAGATTCTCTTAGCAATGTGGTTGTTGGCATTCACTATTCATGATCAAATTGTTTATATGAATTTTGTTGTGAGTTGGAGTCTAGAAGTCTATAGGATGATCACTATGGACTGAGGATGGAATAAGGATTATGCGAGTTTTTCCATGGCGTGTGGTGCGAAATTATTGATGCTATTTGTAATAGCTGACTATAACCCTAGTGCACCCATCTCTGAGACCCGTCAGGTCAAAGTGTTGTTTGATCATCTCAATCCCCGCCATCTGGTCACAAGGTCGTTTGATCATCTTAATCCCTGTCATCTATTCATAGGGTTGTTCAAACATTTCAATACCCATCTGGTCATAGGGTTGGTTGATTATCTCAAACCTGATAGTCGGTGCACTAGAAATGCCAATGTGGCTCTATCTCACTTGACAAACTTGAGTCTGGCATCCATCGAAAGTCTTGTAAGCTTGAAATTCTTTTTCAAACCAAAAGTAACAATGGACAGAGTATTCATTCTAGGACTTCTATAGATATATCATAACAGAGATTCCAAATGGACAAGGAAAACATCATCATTCGACTTGGTTTCATATTGGTCTAGATAGACTATCTTTAGTAGAAGGAGATGGGAGTGGATGTTGAAATACAAGATACAGTGAGCAATACTTTTGTATTTTGGAAATTTATGAGCCCGAACCTTAGCTATATATCATATTAGCTACAGTTCTAGAGGCCAGATTCAGATCCATATTCTAGAGAATAAGACACAAGTACATTGATCTAGTACCTAGGATCGAAGACCCAATATGAAGACTTATTTCCAAAAGAATAAGCAAGATGGAAGAGTGAATTTTCAACACTAAGTTGTTGAATATATATACATTTGCAGGTCCAAAATTTCTTCAATGGGAAGGTGTGATATAGGAGGATCTAAGGAATTCTCACAAAGGCCCAGGAGGATCTGGAATGTTCATAGATGTCCCAAGAGATCCATAAATGCTCAAACTTTGACCATCTAAAATCATCTCTAAAATGACATCATTCAAAGAGTTGATCGTTATATTACCAATGGTGCAAAAAGTGCATCAAACGAAGCTCATATGCAAAAGTTATGAGTAGTCAAAGTTTGGTCCAACTAGACAAACTAAGGGTGCAACGTGGCACCACCAAAGCGTGACATATCACATGCTGACATAGAACCTAATTGGTAGCTGACTAGGCAAGGTACATTACAAGTGGTCCAATCACATGATGAGAAGTGGTAGACAATTGGTTCAATTACATGATGACACATGTCATTAGGTATCCAATGAGAAGTTGACACATGGCCAATAGGGTCTGACCCCATGACCTCCATAATCTCCATTCCTTAACAAACCTACCACAACCACCGCACCACACATTATCAGTAAATCAAATTTTATACGTTTAAATAAATTTAAATTTACATTGAGTTTGTGTGGAGGGGGGAAGGGGCTAAGGGTTAGCCCCCAACCCTTGGTCCATACCTTACAACATGCGACCAATACATAACCCGCGGGGAGCTTAACATATGCGATCGGTTTTAAAATATATGTATTAATATATATGGTATATAAAATATACCATATATAGTTAATGTATATTCCAATGCATTTGTTACCATATGCTAAATATAACATATGGTTATATTTTATAACAAAAAACTCATGAAATATGGAAATCAGTGGGAATGGAACCCCGAACCTACCAACTGTAGAAAAACTTAAACCACTTCTGCTACCCCACTTTCCACTATTTGTGGTTAGTTAACACTATGCAATGAAATGTAATTAAAGCATGCCATAAATTTCAGGATTTTGATAAAGTGGTGTGCCCTATTTAATAGGAACACAACCCAATGTTGTAGACACACATTCCAAATATTT
>JZKD02S2298572.1:0-33905 GCA_000966675.3 Picea glauca
AATCCAATGTTGGGGATGCAAGGAATATCACCTGTACAAGGATTGCCCACACAGAAAGGATAGAGTGAATATTATGCACAACATCCAAGAGGCTACAACAGTCGAAGATATGGGAATGATCTATGTAGCTTTAGATGATCGACAAGCAGAGTACCAGTCCAATATGATCGAGGTGGAAGGTAATATAATAAATCAACGTGTTTCTATTTTGATTGATTCAGGAGCAAGTCATTGTTACATTGATCCTAAGATAGTGGATAGATTACATTTGGATAAAAGTTAACATGGAAAATCAAGTTTGGTTCAGTTAGCCACCGAAACCAAAAGAAGAATCCATGATATGGTCAAAAGTTGTTCCATAAGTCTTAATGGTGTGAATACTATTATTGATATAAATATCATACCATTGGGGTCTTATGATATTTTGATTGGAATGGATTGGTTGGACAAGCATCATGTTGTCCTAGATTGTCATAACAAGGCATTTACCTGTCTTGATGGAAATGGAAAACAGAGCATTGTGAAAGGAATTCCAAGACCCATCTCTATAAGGGAGATTTCAGCCTTATAGCTAAAAAGATGTTTTAGGAAGGGATGTCAATTGTATGTGGCTCATGTGGAAGAGCCAGATAATACAAAGCCTCGAAGATTTCTCGGTACTACAGGAATTTGAAGATGTATTCCAAGAGATACCCAGGTTGCCACCAAGAAGGGAGATAGATTTCTCAATTGATTTAGTGCCAGGAGCTGCCCCAGTGTCAAAAACACCTTATAGAATGAGCACACCAGAGTTAAAAGAATTACAAATACAGTTGGAGGAATTGTTAAAGAAAGGGTGCATACGTCCAAGTGTTTCACCTTGGGGAGCACCAGTACTTTTTGTCAAAAATAAGGATGGAACCTTGAGGTTGTGTATTGACTTCTGATAGCTGAACAAGTACACTATAAAGAACAAGTATCCATTACCACGAATTGATGACCTCTTTAACTAGATAAGAGGAGCAAAGATATTCNGTATATGCATTGAGGATAGTGTCAAAATAAGGAGGAGGGGATGTAACACCCCAGGTTTTGAACCTCCATTTTAAATAATGTATTATTACAATGCTGAGAGGCCAGAGTGCCCAAAAAATTATTAAAAGGCTAGTGTGCCCAAGACATGGAATGTTTTTATCATTATTAATAATAAATACACGACTGGTTGCTAGATGGACAAGGACTAGAGTTATAGGGGGCTATGATTCCACAAGAGAGGGGGCTTGAGAGGCTAAGTGTTTATTCCTATTATAATTACCCCTTTTTGTGTAAGGGAGGGGATTGGTTACGTGAGATTCTTGGGGAAGGTCATGAGGTTCTTGATTTCCCCACGAAGTTACTTAAACCCGCCTCTGGTCTGATGGGGGGTTTGGTCGTTGGCTCGTTCACTCCTTCACTTCTGCATTCACACCATTCTTCCCTCACACACTTTCATGCACGCACCTCCATGCACCCACTTACCCATTCATATATCGATTCGTCATCCACGTCTTGGATTGGGAAAGGGAACCGCATTGTTGAAGGTTAGCTACATGATAGTTGGTTGTAGTGGTCGTTGGTGTGATCCATCCATGACCTGATGTCACATGTCTGTGATGCGTTGGCTTGTGTCCATCATTTCTCACAACTGTGAGTCCTAATAGTTCCAGCATTGAGATTCTTGACCAGTTGCCCTGGAGCTCGAATAAGAAGAAGGAATGCCTGAGGGACTGTGTGGCAGAGAAGGGTGAAGGTTTGTTCTCTCAGGTGGTGCAAACTGGGTAGAAGAGAGATGGGTACTTGGATTGCTGTGAGAGCTGGGAATCCTATGAGTGCTTGGGTGATGACTAGTTTGGGAAGCCAAGTAACACTCTGGAACTGTCCTTGTGGATTCATAACCCTGGCTCGGGGGTGACATTGTTGTTGAGATTTGGAACAATAGTGTCTACCGTTGGGTGGAACGTCCTTGGTATGCATCCAGTTGGTGTCATCTTTCATAAATATAAGTGCTCTCTGTTATGGTATCATTTACATGTATATGAATGTATTTCCGCTGTGTATATTTAATGATCGTTTAATTGAATATTTAGACTATGCATGCTTGCTAGATATTGTTGTGCATGTCGTTAAATTGTTTTCTTTTATGCATCCTTAAGTTTTAAAAGGTATCTGTAAGATAAATAAGTCCAAGGGTGGGCTTGAAGGTAGCATGCCCCGACCTGTGGGTGGTTGGGTATGTTACAATCCCAATCAATACTATCCTCCTAAGAAAATGGTAAGGCTACCAAATATTGACATGGATCAAGACTATTATGATGAGGTTTTGTCAGTTGAAAGGGTATGTCAAACTCATTATCACTCTAAAAATATAGGCTATCAAGTACTTGCACATGCATCTTCATAAATGGTTGACTATATAAATCATTGAAAGTTCCATCTCTCATTGGGATGCGTGCATGAGTAAGGTCCATATTGAGATAACCCCCCAAAGTAGTGGCCTGCTTTCTATACAATATAATCTCCCATGCATCTGGTACATTAATCACTATCACATCCATCTTGATATTAATGTCGAGGTATGCAACCAAATATACCTCTAGGTCTATGATAAGGCCATATACTTTGATTGTCTTTGAACAATACCACATACAGTTTTGTAAGGCCTTGTTACTTCCAAACCCAATTGTTTCATATCCTTCAAAGGCATCACATTTTCCGAATCTGATGAATCAATCATGCAGTTGTTTAGCGACAAACCATTGATGCTCAACGAGACAAAAAAGGGTGGGTTGTCATCCCTCTTGTTCCATGGTCCATGGTATGTAATATCACCAGAACATCATCCTTGGATTCATCCTATAACTTCAAGGCATTCATGACTTCTTCTCTCACAAAGGAGATATTGCACATTTCAGTCACATGGACAAACATTTTCATCTTCCAAACCATGTTTGGCACATCAATGTTCAACTTGGTATCATCCTTCTTTTTCATGGGTGGCGAACATGGAGCATTATATTTCCACGGAAGAGGAGGGGGAGACACTACTTTTGGACCTGTAATTGACGTCTCTGGAGTGTTTTTCTTCTTGGAGTATGTCAAGAACTATCTCTTCCTAATCATTTCTTTGGTTTTTTCTTCCATTTGGTTCAAGATACCAAGTCTAGCATGTCTAGTTGTTTGTTTCCTACTTTCTTTAAATTTCTCTTTTGTAATGTTGTAACACTCTTCAGATCCAACTATATAGGATATATCGATGAAGTTCATGAAGTCAATATAATCATGATTCTCTTCTTCTATTTGTTTTGTACAATCAACCTCCCAGTGAGGTTCATCACAAGGTAAACACTAGGGTACCCCTTCCAAGTTAAACATCTCAGTAGGTGCCCGAGTATTCAAAGCCTTTGTTTATTCATGTGATCTTGGTATCCAACCCATGTTCCCCATATGCGGCCTATTGAAATGCAGTCTAGAAACATTCTGTTGCTGGGCTCTTTCCCTGTTCATAATTTGATTTTGATTCTGAAAAATTTGGGCACTCAACTAATCCATCTTCTAAGACAAAAGAATGATTGGATCTTGCACATGCATGGCACTAGCTTGTGTATTTTTTTTTGGTTCTATCTTGGCCCAAGAAAACTGAAAAGGATCAATCTTGGAGCTCAATAGGTTCTCTTCAATTCTTGTTGAATATTCCCTTTCCTTGGTCAAATTTTCATCCATCTATTTCTTTAATATAAATCCAAATTGTCCTTCAAAGGAATTGATGTATGGAAGAAGGATTGTTGCTTATGTTGGAGCTAATTCTTTAGAAATTTGTTTGAGAAAATTGTCAAATATGGCATCAAATTCTTTCACTATCTCATTTTATTTCTTATTTATTTGATTGAGTTGGATCTTTAACATCCCACTATCTCTTTTGGTTCCCCATCTCTTCAATAATGCTTCAACCAAGGAATCAAAAGATTAAATTCCGCTGTCAGGAAAATTGTTGAACCACTTTCTAGCATCTTCTGCAAAAGAGGAAGAAAATAATTTCATAGAAACATATTCTTCATCAAGGCCCATAGGGTTTTCACCTAGGGATTGGTAAAAGGCATCTATATGTTCTTTGGAGGTGATGAAATTATTCCTAGAAAACTTTAGGAAAACATTTACCAAAATCCTTAGGCATGTCATGGGTATACCCTTGAAAATGGTTCATTCTTAATGGATTATATACAATAATGGTATAATATTTTGTAGCCATTGGGGAGAGTGGAAGGATTCCTTTGAACAAGGTTTTAACAATGGATGAATTATGAGGAGGCCTTCATTGATAAATGTGAGAAGAGTTGAACCTTTTATCGACTCTTAGGAGAGTGCATTTAATACTTGGGTTCTTAGGATGTGGAGCCACCAGATGAAATTTATGTAAGTTTCATAAAAATATATGAGGGTGACTTTCCTCACCGAAGTCACTAGGAAAGATATAGATAAAGGCTTTGGAGAAGGCTTTCAAAATGTCATTTTGGGTTTGGAAAGTATTTTGAATCTTCTGCGGCAATGGCAACAAAAATGTTATCGCACAATTTGTTGATTTCGAAAAGCCTTCACAAATGACATAAGGGAGACAAAAATAGGAGTATTTACCCACTATTAACTGAAATAAACACTCCCCTCGTTTGAGTGATGGAAGAATCCACCACAAGGGAGGCTTCTCAGTGGCCCTAGTGGAAACAAAGGATTTAAAGGGCGAAGGTTCAAGGATTCCCAATAAGTTCACGAAATAGGTAAAGGTAGGGCTAGGAAGAGGATGTTGAATAATCTTTAGTAGAAGATAAATCACCTACAAAGCAATGTTAGACAAACCAATGATAATACCAATGATTTCTAGGTACTAACTTCACTTTTAGCACCCTTAACCACTACTTGACAAGTAAGAAAATATTGTTGTTATAAAACTTACAATAAACGAGGGTATAAACCAGAAATGATAAATTGTAACAACAATAAATTTTAACCTTGGAAATCAACACACAAAAATCCCAAAAGATAGCCTTTAACTAGCACTTTCATATCCAATCATCATTTTCCATGGTTAAAAGGTGAGAAATTAGAGAGTTATCAACAAAGTTTATGCAACCCTGATGGCTGTAGAAATCATTTAGTTAAAAAAACATGAAAATCAATGAAATTTCATGGTGTTTTATCCTCAATGGCTTGCTTAGAACATGAACAATTCAAAATTAAAGAGAGCAATTTCAAAGGAGCATTTATCATGTTTATCAGTGCATCTATCACATTTACCAATGAAACCATTTCCTTGTCTTAGAGGGTTGATGGAGTCAAAGGAAGAGCACATTCAAGAGGGAAGAGGTCAAAGAGAAAGCTTGGAAATAATATCAAGAGGAGTCTTAACAATATCTAGATGTATGTTTCCCAATGACATTTAGGAAGGGAGTCTTAACAATACTTGTAAAAATTCTAGTTGCCTTTTAAAATAATCTTTTGTTCGTGATGGTTATGTTAGGATCCTTCTAGTCATAAGTTTTTACTAATAAAGTATTTTTAGGATATGCAGGGGAGGAGAATGTTGTTTTTGTGATTCTTGTTGCAACAACTCTTGTTGTTGCAACCGCTGTTGTTGCAACTATGAATATCGACACTGCAAATCCACTACTAAAGTACTAATAAATAATTCGAGTAAATATTATTCCTACTGTGACACCATGTCGAGATGAATTTTGAGCCAACATATGTTGCCACTCCAAGAGAATTGTTTTTGCAAGTATGGAATGCTGCTGCAACTATGGAAAATAGCTACAAATCTGAGCTTTGTTGTTGCAACTTTGCACACTGTTGCAACTATGTCACATTGCTACAACTCCGAGCTTTATTGCTACAACTTTGCACAATGACGCAACTCTGGAACATTGCTACAAATTTGCACATTGTTGTTACAACTTGGCACATTTCTACAACTATGAACACTGCTGCAACTCAGGAGCATTAGTGCTACAACTTTGACTGCTACTATAACTCTCGATACCAACAAAGACCCTAGTTGTTCTGTGGGGCTAATACACCAACAAGATGAAGGTACGAGCCATCATGACCATGCATGGTAAGTCAAAATTAGGTATGTCTTCCTAGTTGTGTAATGAGTAGGCATTGAATGACATATTATTTACCTAATTACATCGCTAAACACTCATCACACACTCATAATATCCCAACCCATGACATAATTACGACATGTCACACCATAATTCCAATCCATAATTTGAAATCCCCACCCTCTGAACCATTCAGTCCATTTTTCAGCCACAATTTTCTTGAGCTATGAGTAGGAAGAATGGGTGGATCACTAAACCACAAATAAACTGCAGAGATGCTCTTGCTGGAGGCATATGAGAATATCAGAGAAATTTTCCAACAAGGAGGCTGGATGGAATACTTAAATAGGCTATGAGGGTATGACGACAGTGTCGCACTTGAATTTTCCATCTATTTCAAAGAAATTAGGAACGGAGTGGAATGAATAGTGGCGTAGGTGAAAAAGGAAGTGATAGCCAAGGTGACTGGGATTCCTCAGACAAGGAAGTGATGACATCATCAAAGAAGGTTGAATCCTGAAATCCTCAGTAGTTTCTCGAACAAATAGAAGCCTTGGTCAAGAAAGGAATGCGATTCAATAGGACTTCATTATTGAGTCCATGGAAAGGCATCTCCATGGTAGTTCAATGATACATCATCTGTGAGGGCTGCTACGGGAACACATACTGACAACACATTATCCTACTATACCACCTACGATATGGTAGGCTAGTTAACATGCCATTTTTCCTTTGGAGGACACTATAGACCATGGCCACACATGCACATAAATATGTCCACCCTAGAGAATCCCTCTCACGTCATGAGGTCATAAAAATTTTGGTTGAGAACGCATTGCACAAGGCAAGCAATACATGGAGTGAGGTGGCAAGAACACCAACAACAGTTGTAACCTCGCCTAGAAGAACCGTAGTGGCTACAACTCCACTACGATACAATGACACTGCAACTCCAAAGGATCCAACTACTGCAGCTCTAGAGGCCATGAATTTTGCAACTTTGGAGGCCATGGTTTTTCATAGCTCTATAGGTCGATAGTGATGCAACTACTGAAATTGCAGTCACCGAAAAAGAAACCCCCGAGAGGTATTTTTGTGACTCCTCAAAGAGATGAAGGCAGCCATGAGAGAGACATAGAGGTAACATGGATAAAAACCGCAACCAAAAGAATTTCAAGGAAAAAGAAAAAACCAACATATGCACCTACTCGCAAGAAGAAGAGGGAAATATATGCTTCTAGAGATGCAACTCACAAAAGAAAAAACCTTGTTGCTACACAAGAACCAACAAGGGAGGAACAATATGAAGAAGTAGTTGTAGCATAAGAAAATATGCCTCTTGTCACATCATAACCAATAGGGGAATGTTATCCCGATGATATGATGAGGGATGGTCAAAGCTCTGTTGAGCTCACACTTGACAAAGAGATAAGGGAAGAAAGCCTTGATTCTACACAAGAACCAACAAGGAAAACTCTAGGAGAGGGCATTGCTGCAATTATGGAGCTCTACATGGATGATGGAGAAGCTGCAACCCCGAAATAAAATGAATCCATTGCTGCCCCAGAGCTGTCCAAACTCAGGAAAGATAAAACAATAAGTACCCCTTTGCTTTCGTTTGTGTATATATCACTTTTAAGGAAGCAGTGGATTCTTGAGAAGAAGAACATGAAGCTTCATACATCTCTCAAGTTCTTAGGAGATGATCTTAGAAAGGAAAGGAATGTGGATAGGATAGACTACCTTGACTAAGAAATGAGATCTATTGTTGTAGAACCAACATAAGACACTCACCCTATTGTCACAGAGGTCAGTCATCCCATTGAACCAATAGAAGGTACTAACCCTGCTATCACACAAGAACTAGTAGAGTCTAATCAACCCGTTGAACCAACTGAGGACACTCACTCTGCCGTCATAGAAAAAAATAACCTTGCAACCACACCAGAACCAATAGGGGAGGCACAATATAAAGAAACAATGGAAGCATACGAGAAGGACCCTGGTGTCACAAAAGAACCAATAGGGGGGACTGTAAGTGAAGGCTTGTTGCAATTATAGAAGGCTACCAAAATGAGGAACAATATTCTACTCTTGATGTAGAGAAGAATGATTATGGCATCAACAACCTCCAAGGGAGTTTCACCCTCTTAGACTCAAAATAATTGTTTGGTTGCATGGGGAAATGTAATAAAATTCAATTGGGGGGATATGACAAGTGCTCAAATTGACATTTTTGTAGCACCTATCCAATACTTTTTGTACACCCTTTTTTCCATTTCTATTCCATCTTAATACTTTTTTCAATCACAGTGATGCATTTTTGGTTGACAGGGTATAATTATTCTCTCAACGTTCATTTCAATACTTATTCTTATGCATTTTCTGGATATTATCACATTTTGTGCTAACGATGGTATACAAGAACAATACCGCATAGATACCTTCCCAACACAAGAGCTACAACTCTTGATTATGAGTTGTTGCAACTCCCTACTTGAGCATAACTACTCCAACTATGCGTTGTTGACACCGTTGTTGTGACTCTTGTCGTTGTTGCAACTCTCGTTGCTACAAACATCAGTGTTGTGAATCTTTTCATCACTGCAAATATTAGTGTTGCGACTCTTGTTGTGTTTCGATTCTTTCCTCACCATTTCTACAACTCTCACTACATGATTGTTGTTGTGACTCTCACTATAGGATTGTTGTTGCAACTTCGAGACGAGTGTTGTAACTTTGTGCTTGTCGTAACAACTCATCATTCAATCACACAACTATCATCCAAGGATCATTCAGTCAGTCAATAAATCACACATGAACATGACAAGGGAAATTAGATGCCAGAAGGGAATGGATGACTCAACCACCACTTTCCATACGACTGATTTAGTCAGCATGCGCCTGATGTTTTCCATCTTTTGGAGAAAAAAATGTAAGGAGATGAGACAACCTGATTCTTGTGGTTTTCCATCAATTCTATTGATTAATTTAGGAATAAGCCATTGTGTATAAAGATCCCCGGTCTCTCTGATCCAGGGGATGAAGAAAAAGAAGAGGAAAGTTTGTAAACAAAATTGTATTGATCTACCTATTTTCCTTCAATATAAGTTTCATTTGTTCTTATCCAAGTGATGGTGTTCTGAGCATTTAAGCACCCTACTACATTCATAAACCAATATCTCGCTCAAGGAAGTAGCCCCCCCTCCTTAGCTCTGTACTTTATAGAAGTAGTTGTAGTTGAAATTATTTATTTCAAGCAATTCATCTAATTAACATCTTGTTGGAACTATAGTGTTTTTCATTGCTACAACTCCCGATTGTTGTAACTCGATGCAAACATTGCAGGGTATTGTTTTCTGACTAATGAATGAGTGGTTGTAGAATCCTTTATATATTCTCATTTATTTCTAGAAATTTATGTATTTAACACTTTTTTTCAACTCCTGTTGTCGCCACTCCATGCTAACATTGCAGAACCCTGTCTTCCAATTAACTAATGTGTAGCTATAACATCTCTTATCTATTTTCATTTATTTCTAAAAATTTCTCTATTTTAACACTTTGTTGTAACTCCTGTTGTCGCGACTCCTGTTGCTACAACTCCTGTTACTACAACTCTGGTTGTTGCAACTCTATTTGTTGCAACTCTAGTTGTTTCAACTCTTGTTGTTGCAACTCTGGTTGCTGCAACTCTTGTTGCTACAACTCTGCACTTACATTACAACATTTAGTTTTTTGGTTAACAATTGTTTTGATTGCAGTTCGGGATAGTTTATTTCCTTTTTTTATAACATAGTGTGGTTTGATTTCTACAACTTTAAGTTTGTTGCATCTCAATACATGATCCATATCATATCCATCACATTAATCAAGATAATTCTAATACTTGAACAAGTCACCTTTGATTCCTATGTAATTTTCTCTCCCGCAAGAGTGATATTTACTTTTCCGCAAGTGTGATTTTCTTTCTTGCAAGAGTGATATTTACTTTTCCACAAGTGTGATTTTCTTTCCTGCAAGAGTAATATTTACTTTTCCGCAAGAGTGACATTTACTTTCTCGCAAGAGTGATATTTACTTTCCCACAAGTGTGACATTTACTTTCTTACAAGTGTGACATTTATTTTCCTACAAGTGTGGATTTGATTGCAAGAAGTGGTGTGGTTTAATTTGGTGACTTGCTAAAGTATCTTTATACCTTTCCTTGTGACATTCATTTAGAAGTACTACAACTCATTGAAAATTACAACATCCTACTTACATATACGGTGCATGACAGTTCGTAAGTTCAATACAACCTTAGTTTGATAATTAAATGTACAACGCTTCAATTGCTTACTAAATTAATTAGTAAGTGTTTGAAAATTTCATTATAACTTCAAAAGGAGAAGCCATATATTGATCCAAGATAGGTATCCCCACTTCAAAATGTATAATATCGTCACAAAAATTGTGATATGTCTTTACATGGGTGAATCTATCTAGATGATCAGGTCGCCACTCAAAAGTTTTGTCATTCTTAGTGAATTCAAGAAAAATCACATCTCTGGAATGAATGAACCTATTTTTTACCTCATCATAAAGATGATATGCCTTCATGGTATTTGAGTATCCCAAGAATATTTACTTTCAACTCCTTGCACCAAGTTTGTTTATTTTCTCCTTAGGAATTAAGGCATAGTAGGTGGAACCAAAAACCCTAAGATGCCTCACCAAAGGAATGTGGCCATACCACATTTCATAAGGAGTCTTGTTCTGAGGAGCATGATATGGACTCATTTTCTCACATATACTACACAAAGCACTACATCATACCAAAACATCAATTTCACATTCTTGAAAAATAGAATTGAACATGGAAATGTTCAAGAGTGTCATATTCATTCTTTCAACTACACCATTCTGGTGAGGATTGTATGGAACAATGATTTGATGCTTGATCCCATGTTGGAAAATATATATTTAAAACTCATTTGAAGTGTATTATCGTCCATGATCAATACAAATAGTTCCACTATGGTATTGATCTTCATTTTCAATCCATAGATGAATTTTTAAAAATGTTTCAAATGATTTAGATTTATGTTTCAACAAATAAACCAAGCACATATTGGTGTAGTCATCAATAAAATTCATGATATATTTATTAACAAAGGAAGATAGAATAGGAATGGGGAAATGAAAATCAAAGTGTACCAACTCTATCTTTCTACGTGTTCTCAAAGTATAATTGTGAAAAGGTTGCTTGTGTTTACCAAGGATACACACCTCACATTGCTTAAAATTACTTGGAATGGTGAGCAAACTAGAAACACAATTTTTCTTCAACATAAAAAGACTGTCATAATTGGTGTGCCCAAATATAGCATGCCATGGGAGACTAAAAGACAATGTACCTTCATCATGGTGAGAATGATATGCAAAATTATGTGCATGTGCATATGTCCCTTTCAACTTCAACAATTTGTCACTCTTCCATCCTGTCATGATGACCATGTTTTCATAATACCTCCTTATTCAACCTTTCCATAAAACATGTGAATGAAATATCCTTGTTGTCAAATGTGCATAAGAGACAACAAGTTCCTCTGCAACTTAGAAATATAGATAACATTATAAAAAAGAAAATCCAGGAATTTAGGCAATTTGAGCATGATGGTGCCAATTCCCATAGGTTTAAGTTTGGAACCATTTGAAAAGTTTACTTAGACAAGCATATGACTATTGGTGATGTTGGATATCACAAATGTTATTCCCTTTGGCGATGTCGCATATCACAAATGTGTGTAGAGGTCATATTTCCTTCCTATGGATTTTTTATTCTTCTTGAGAGATCGTATCCTATGGTGAAAATATTTAGTCCAAGTTTTCCTCCATTCCTTTGATTCTCTTCAAGATTTTCCTCACTCATCTCCCGAATTTCATTTCCCTAGTCAATTGATCAATTGACTATATGAAAACCACTATTTCATAGGAACCCACTATAGTTGAGGGTTCGACTCCCACCAAGGTCAAAAATCAAAGTGAATCTAACACCCCTATGGAAATAGTATTGTTAGTTCTATGAAACTAAGAATCACAAAATTCCTAGAAGCTAGAATTAGGGATAATAAAGGTAATGAATCCAAATATCATGGTTTCCATAGCTATCAAAGCTTCCCTGTTGAGAGTTTATGTAGACAAAAACATAAGTAAAATGAAAACATGTAGTATGCATGAGGATTATGTTTGAATGGAGTTATCATTTACAAAGATAATCCATGGTGATTCTAGAAGAGAGAATGATAAAGTAAAAGGGAATAGGATATTGAACTTTGGATATGGGAAGCAACTCTAGATCATGGAGTTATCAAAAACAACCTTTCTCTGATACCAATGTCAGGCCAAGGATGAGTAACTCCATGAATTGAATTGATTTTCATTAAAATGATCCATTCATTAATACAATGAGAAGTGTCCTTTTGTTTCATCTTCTGAGAGTTATAAATGACTCTTCATATTTCTCCTAAAATAATATTTACAATGTACCATAATTCTAAGGATTAGGTATCTAACACTTCCCTGTACTCTATCATTGTATTATATTTTTTCATATATTAATATTGGGATCACACTTAACACCAAGGAGATTATTTGAATTTGAGGACTGAGACCCATATTTCCCCTAATTTGTTCATTGAGCTCAACAATATTGTGGTAATTATAATCTTCTCCTTTGTGTAATGAAAAAAAGGAAATTATACACATACCCATGAGGCTATGTGGAGGGATCATATGTGTTCTATGGTGATACTGGCCTCCCTATCATTATAAAAACTTAGAAACCCTTGTTCTCCCAACCGAAATCAACCACTCAAGAAAAACCTAGATAGTGAAAATCGGGTTTGTAGGAGAGCCTCTTAAACTAAAAATATCACTGCCCTAAAATTTGCAATCAAGCTATAGGATTTTAAGAATTCATAGAACCAACCTATAACAAATTACACCACACAATATTAGAGATAAAACCCTACATACATAAATACAAATAAAAATATGGTTTAGGACAAGTGATATATACAAAGGTATGTGACATAGGGGCTCTAGTTCTCAATATTGTTTACCATATGAAGGATTTAAGAGATCTTAGCAAGGGGAAATAGTATGATCTTAGTATCGATTTTTTCTTCTTGAACAGAGTTTCACCATTATCTATTATGCATTGATTTCTTATCTAACAAGCCATCACCAAATGCCTATAGCACCTCTTCTCCTACCTAGTGCACCCCCTACCCCCACCTCACAATACTTATAAAACCACTCCAATTAAAGAATACCTCTCCCCCCTTAATATTAATCTATATATTAACTTGATTTTTCAAAATTTTAAAACCCCCCTTTATGATTGAACATGATAACATATTTTCCAACAAGTGAAGCCATGATTTTTTTTTTTTAAATAGTGAAAAGCTAATCCATATTACCATTGTAATTTTTTAAAATTCACCACAAGGCTTTGGAGAATCATTTTACCATAAATTTTCAACTATATATTTCAACAAATTTGACCAATGAAATCCAGATTCATCGGAGCCAAGTTATTATCCTCCTTCTCTTTCTTTTTGATGGTTTAATTTATTTTTTTTCAGTTTCTTAAGTGACGAGGGACCCAAAAAATTCATGAACTACACATAGACTTACACATACATGATTTCCATTAACATAGGGAACATATATAAGGACCTATATATTTCCTTGATAAAGGCAAAGTGAATATGTATGTGCCTATTACAAAACAAAAGCACATATGCCTTCAAAACATTGTAAAAAACAAAAATCTAATCCAAAATTTTCCACTACTTGTTCAGGAAAGGGAAAAATGGAAATTGTAAGGAGGGAAAGGGAGCATGAAGAAATATATAACCTCACTATAAATGATCTAGAGGTGGTGGATGCACTTCGAGATTCTAGTCTTTTGAATTTTTTTAGGTGCTTAGGCATACAAGAACAAAACCAACTACTCCAAACACATGTTGGTTATTGGGAACCATACCAAGATTATTTTGTGTTTGATGATAAAATTCTAAATATCAAGGTATAATACATAGACTTCCTTGCATGGATATATTGGCGAGGAGCATCGATAAAGCTAAAGGGAGTGGTTAAGGAGGAGGAACACATACTATACAACAATATATGGATATATATTGTTTAGTAGGGACAAAAAAAAATAGGTACGCAAGTATCCATAAAAAAACATATAAAGCCTCACTCTAAATATTATTATTTTGACTATCACATAGGTGGTAGGATCCACTTCTTTGCATCAAGCTTCCACATCCCAAATATTCTATGGAATTGAATGTTTAGGGCCAACTATTTGTGACTAGGAAATTGGTCTTCTCATTAACATGAAAGATGATCTTAGTGATTGCAAGTTAGGGAAGAACAAAAAATTTGGATATGGGAACATGCTATGCTCTCGGTGATACATCCATGTGTCACACTTACATCGCCAACACTCAAAGATCCTATGATGATCTAATGGTTAGACATAATGTATAATCTAGGAGGAAGGAAGGTCACCAATTCTTACAGTGATTGTTTTTCTAATTGGTCATCTTATCAGTTGATCCTTATTGACAACTATCCATACACCAAGATAGAATTTCACAAAAAAATTCAAGTTAGTATTGCCCCTAGATGCCCTCTTTAGGATTTTTACCCTAGTTAAATTTGGTAAGTATTTTCTAATTCATTTTCCCTTCCAAATACCAAATATATTCCTCAGCACTAGGATTAGGTGGTCAATCTAATTGAACGTGAGTCTCTTTCATCAATGTCTTATAGGTTGGTAAGTATTTTCTAATTCATTTTCCCTTCCAAATATATTCCTAAGCACTAGGATTAGGTGGTCACTCTAATTGAACGTGAGTCTCTTTCATCAATGTCTTAACCTATAAGAGGTCGAATTTTCCAAATAACACCAATACACATGCAACATGATTCATCATAATCTCGATGGGTTAAAAATGCATCATAACATAAAGGTACATCATTAGGGATACATGTGTATGACGTCATCATAGTAAGATAAGTTCTCATCATTTCTATTAAGGAACACATCATTATATCCCATCAAGAGAATAATCATAGTAATTATTAAGTAAACACATGTCTCAAGCCTCAATGTGAGTCACCACAGATAAGCATCTTGCGGAACACTACAGAGAATAGTACCCAAGGAAAATAAATTTTATCTTATGGATTATAGCAGAAGGGTCTGTTATAGAAGTAGATATTCCCGAAGTGATAGGAAGTGCATCTACTCTTAATATGTTGTTCCATATACCTGTATGGGCCGGTGTTCTCCCAACGGGAATCAGCACACTTATTCTTCTCAGAATTCAGAAACATGGGATCAGAAAATCATAGGCATTCATTGCAATTCTTGTATTTTTAATGTTTGGTTGTTACTTTGGAGAGATGGCATATGCGAAGCCTAAAGCCAAATAGGTCCTTAAAGGACTCTTTGTACCTCAGTATGTAATAAGGAAAAAGCCAATGAAACTCAAAGGAGAGTTGTNACCGCATTGTTGAAGGTTAGCCACATGATAGTTGGTTGTAGTGGTCGTTGGTGTGATCCATCCATGACCTGATGTCACATGTCTGTGATGCGTTGGCCTGTGTCCAACATTTCTCACAACTGTGAGTCCTAATAGTTCTAGCATTGAGATTCTTGACCAGTTGCTCTGGAGCCCGAATAAGGAGAAGGAATGCCTGAGGGGCTGTGTGGCAGAGAAGGGTGGAGGTTTGTTCTCTCGGGTGGTGCAAACTGGGTAGAAGAGAGATGGGTACTTGGATTGCTGTGAGAGCTGGGAATCCTATGAGTTCTTGGGTGATGACTGGTTTGGGAAGCCAAGTAACACTCTGGAACCATCCTTGTGGATTCATAACCCTGGCTCGGGGGTGACATTGTTGTTGAGATTTGGAACAATAGTGTCTACCATTGGGTGGAACGTCCTTGGTCTTCATCCAGTTGGTGTCATATTTCATAAATATAAGTGCTCTCTGTTATGGTATCATTTACATGTATATGAATGTATTTCCGCTGTGTATATTTAATGATCGTTTAATTGAATATTTAGACTATGCATGCTTGCTAGATATTGTTGTGCATGTCGTTAAATTGTTTTCTTTTATGCATCCTTAAGTTTTAAAAGGTATCTGTAAGATAAATAAGTCCAAGGGTGGGCTTGAAGGTAGCATGCCCCGACCTGTGGGTGGTTGGGTATGTTACAATCCCAATCAATACTATCCTCCTAAGAAAATGGTAAGGCTACCAAATATTGACATGGATCAAGACTATTATGATGAGGTTTTGTCAGTTGAAAGGGTATGTCAAACTCATTATCACTCTAAAAATATAGGCTATCAAGTACTTGCACATGCATCTTCATAAATGGTTGACTATATAAATCATTGAAAGTTCCATCTCTCATTGGGATGCGTGCATGAGTAAGGTCCATATTGAGATAACCCCCCAAAGTAGTGGCCTGCTTTCTATACAATATAATCTCCCATGCATCTGGTACATTAATCACTATCACATCCATCTTGATATTAATGTCGAGGTATGCAACCAAATATACCTCTAGGTCTATGATAAGGCCATATACTTTGATTGTCTTTGAACAATACCACATACAGTTTTGTAAGGCCTTGTTACTTCCAAACCCAATTGTTTCATATCCTTCAAAGGCATCACATTTTCCGAATCTGATGAATCAATCATGCAGTTGTTTAGCGACAAACCATTGATGCTCAACGAGACAAAAAAGGGTGGGTTGTCATCCCTCTTGTTCCATGGTCCATGGTATGTAATATCACCAGAACATCATCCTTGGATTCATCCTATAACTTCAAGGCATTCATGACTTCTTCTCTCACAAAGGAGATATTGCACATTTCAGTCACATGGACAAACATTTTCATCTTCCAAACCATGTTTGGCACATCAATGTTCAACTTGGTATCATCCTTCTTTTTCATGGGTGGCGAACATGGAGCATTATATTTCCACGGAAGAGGAGGGGGAGACACTACTTTTGGACCTGTAATTGACGTCTCTGGAGTGTTTTTCTTCTTGGAGTATGTCAAGAACTATCTCTTCCTAATCATTTCTTTGGTTTTTTCTTCCATTTGGTTCAAGATACCAAGTCTAGCATGTCTAGTTGTTTGTTTCCTACTTTCTTTAAATTTCTCTTTTGTAATGTTGTAACACTCTTCAGATCCAACTATATAGGATATATCGATGAAGTTCATGAAGTCAATATAATCATGATTCTCTTCTTCTATTTGTTTTGTACAATCAACCTCCCAGTGAGGTTCATCACAAGGTAAACACTAGGGTACCCCTTCCAAGTTAAACATCTCAGTAGGTGCCCGAGTATTCAAAGCCTTTGTTTATTCATGTGATCTTGGTATCCAACCCATGTTCCCCATATGCGGCCTATTGAAATGCAGTCTAGAAACATTCTGTTGCTGGGCTCTTTCCCTGTTCATAATTTGATTTTGATTCTGAAAAATTTGGGCACTCAACTAATCCATCTTCTAAGACAAAAGAATGATTGGATCTTGCACATGCATGGCACTAGCTTGTGTATTTTTTTTTGGTTCTATCTTGGCCCAAGAAAACTGAAAAGGATCAATCTTGGAGCTCAATAGGTTCTCTTCAATTCTTGTTGAATATTCCCTTTCCTTGGTCAAATTTTCATCCATCTATTTCTTTAATATAAATCCAAATTGTCCTTCAAAGGAATTGATGTATGGAAGAAGGATTGTTGCTTATGTTGGAGCTAATTCTTTAGAAATTTGTTTGAGAAAATTGTCAAATATGGCATCAAATTCTTTCACTATCTCATTTTATTTCTTATTTATTTGATTGAGTTGGATCTTTAACATCCCACTATCTCTTTTGGTTCCCCATCTCTTCAATAATGCTTCAACCAAGGAATCAAAAGATTAAATTCCGCTGTCAGGAAAATTGTTGAACCACTTTCTAGCATCTTCTGCAAAAGAGGAAGAAAATAATTTCATAGAAACATATTCTTCATCAAGGCCCATAGGGTTTTCACCTAGGGATTGGTAAAAGGCATCTATATGTTCTTTGGAGGTGATGAAATTATTCCTAGAAAACTTTAGGAAAACATTTACCAAAATCCTTAGGCATGTCATGGGTATACCCTTGAAAATGGTTCATTCTTAATGGATTATATACAATAATGGTATAATATTTTGTAGCCATTGGGGAGAGTGGAAGGATTCCTTTGAACAAGGTTTTAACAATGGATGAATTATGAGGAGGCCTTCATTGATAAATGTGAGAAGAGTTGAACCTTTTATCGACTCTTAGGAGAGTGCATTTAATACTTGGGTTCTTAGGATGTGGAGCCACCAGATGAAATTTATGTAAGTTTCATAAAAATATATGAGGGTGACTTTCCTCACCGAAGTCACTAGGAAAGATATAGATAAAGGCTTTGGAGAAGGCTTTCAAAATGTCATTTTGGGTTTGGAAAGTATTTTGAATCTTCTGCGGCAATGGCAACAAAAATGTTATCGCACAATTTGTTGATTTCGAAAAGCCTTCACAAATGACATAAGGGAGACAAAAATAGGAGTATTTACCCACTATTAACTGAAATAAACACTCCCCTCGTTTGAGTGATGGAAGAATCCACCACAAGGGAGGCTTCTCAGTGGCCCTAGTGGAAACAAAGGATTTAAAGGGCGAAGGTTCAAGGATTCCCAATAAGTTCACGAAATAGGTAAAGGTAGGGCTAGGAAGAGGATGTTGAATAATCTTTAGTAGAAGATAAATCACCTACAAAGCAATGTTAGACAAACCAATGATAATACCAATGATTTCTAGGTACTAACTTCACTTTTAGCACCCTTAACCACTACTTGACAAGTAAGAAAATATTGTTGTTATAAAACTTACAATAAACGAGGGTATAAACCAGAAATGATAAATTGTAACAACAATAAATTTTAACCTTGGAAATCAACACACAAAAATCCCAAAAGATAGCCTTTAACTAGCACTTTCATATCCAATCATCATTTTCCATGGTTAAAAGGTGAGAAATTAGAGAGTTATCAACAAAGTTTATGCAACCCTGATGGCTGTAGAAATCATTTAGTTAAAAAAACATGAAAATCAATGAAATTTCATGGTGTTTTATCCTCAATGGCTTGCTTAGAACATGAACAATTCAAAATTAAAGAGAGCAATTTCAAAGGAGCATTTATCATGTTTATCAGTGCATCTATCACATTTACCAATGAAACCATTTCCTTGTCTTAGAGGGTTGATGGAGTCAAAGGAAGAGCACATTCAAGAGGGAAGAGGTCAAAGAGAAAGCTTGGAAATAATATCAAGAGGAGTCTTAACAATATCTAGATGTATGTTTCCCAATGACATTTAGGAAGGGAGTCTTAACAATACTTGTAAAAATTCTAGTTGCCTTTTAAAATAATCTTTTGTTCGTGATGGTTATGTTAGGATCCTTCTAGTCATAAGTTTTTACTAATAAAGTATTTTTAGGATATGCAGGGGAGGAGAATGTTGTTTTTGTGATTCTTGTTGCAACAACTCTTGTTGTTGCAACCGCTGTTGTTGCAACTATGAATATCGACACTGCAAATCCACTACTAAAGTACTAATAAATAATTCGAGTAAATATTATTCCTACTGTGACACCATGTCGAGATGAATTTTGAGCCAACATATGTTGCCACTCCAAGAGAATTGTTTTTGCAAGTATGGAATGCTGCTGCAACTATGGAAAATAGCTACAAATCTGAGCTTTGTTGTTGCAACTTTGCACACTGTTGCAACTATGTCACATTGCTACAACTCCGAGCTTTATTGCTACAACTTTGCACAATGACGCAACTCTGGAACATTGCTACAAATTTGCACATTGTTGTTACAACTTGGCACATTTCTACAACTATGAACACTGCTGCAACTCAGGAGCATTAGTGCTACAACTTTGACTGCTACTATAACTCTCGATACCAACAAAGACCCTAGTTGTTCTGTGGGGCTAATACACCAACAAGATGAAGGTACGAGCCATCATGACCATGCATGGTAAGTCAAAATTAGGTATGTCTTCCTAGTTGTGTAATGAGTAGGCATTGAATGACATATTATTTACCTAATTACATCGCTAAACACTCATCACACACTCATAATATCCCAACCCATGACATAATTACGACATGTCACACCATAATTCCAATCCATAATTTGAAATCCCCACCCTCTGAACCATTCAGTCCATTTTTCAGCCACAATTTTCTTGAGCTATGAGTAGGAAGAATGGGTGGATCACTAAACCACAAATAAACTGCAGAGATGCTCTTGCTGGAGGCATATGAGAATATCAGAGAAATTTTCCAACAAGGAGGCTGGATGGAATACTTAAATAGGCTATGAGGGTATGACGACAGTGTCGCACTTGAATTTTCCATCTATTTCAAAGAAATTAGGAACGGAGTGGAATGAATAGTGGCGTAGGTGAAAAAGGAAGTGATAGCCAAGGTGACTGGGATTCCTCAGACAAGGAAGTGATGACATCATCAAAGAAGGTTGAATCCTGAAATCCTCAGTAGTTTCTCGAACAAATAGAAGCCTTGGTCAAGAAAGGAATGCGATTCAATAGGACTTCATTATTGAGTCCATGGAAAGGCATCTCCATGGTAGTTCAATGATACATCATCTGTGAGGGCTGCTACGGGAACACATACTGACAACACATTATCCTACTATACCACCTACGATATGGTAGGCTAGTTAACATGCCATTTTTCCTTTGGAGGACACTATAGACCATGGCCACACATGCACATAAATATGTCCACCCTAGAGAATCCCTCTCACGTCATGAGGTCATAAAAATTTTGGTTGAGAACGCATTGCACAAGGCAAGCAATACATGGAGTGAGGTGGCAAGAACACCAACAACAGTTGTAACCTCGCCTAGAAGAACCGTAGTGGCTACAACTCCACTACGATACAATGACACTGCAACTCCAAAGGATCCAACTACTGCAGCTCTAGAGGCCATGAATTTTGCAACTTTGGAGGCCATGGTTTTTCATAGCTCTATAGGTCGATAGTGATGCAACTACTGAAATTGCAGTCACCGAAAAAGAAACCCCCGAGAGGTATTTTTGTGACTCCTCAAAGAGATGAAGGCAGCCATGAGAGAGACATAGAGGTAACATGGATAAAAACCGCAACCAAAAGAATTTCAAGGAAAAAGAAAAAACCAACATATGCACCTACTCGCAAGAAGAAGAGGGAAATATATGCTTCTAGAGATGCAACTCACAAAAGAAAAAACCTTGTTGCTACACAAGAACCAACAAGGGAGGAACAATATGAAGAAGTAGTTGTAGCATAAGAAAATATGCCTCTTGTCACATCATAACCAATAGGGGAATGTTATCCCGATGATATGATGAGGGATGGTCAAAGCTCTGTTGAGCTCACACTTGACAAAGAGATAAGGGAAGAAAGCCTTGATTCTACACAAGAACCAACAAGGAAAACTCTAGGAGAGGGCATTGCTGCAATTATGGAGCTCTACATGGATGATGGAGAAGCTGCAACCCCGAAATAAAATGAATCCATTGCTGCCCCAGAGCTGTCCAAACTCAGGAAAGATAAAACAATAAGTACCCCTTTGCTTTCGTTTGTGTATATATCACTTTTAAGGAAGCAGTGGATTCTTGAGAAGAAGAACATGAAGCTTCATACATCTCTCAAGTTCTTAGGAGATGATCTTAGAAAGGAAAGGAATGTGGATAGGATAGACTACCTTGACTAAGAAATGAGATCTATTGTTGTAGAACCAACATAAGACACTCACCCTATTGTCACAGAGGTCAGTCATCCCATTGAACCAATAGAAGGTACTAACCCTGCTATCACACAAGAACTAGTAGAGTCTAATCAACCCGTTGAACCAACTGAGGACACTCACTCTGCCGTCATAGAAAAAAATAACCTTGCAACCACACCAGAACCAATAGGGGAGGCACAATATAAAGAAACAATGGAAGCATACGAGAAGGACCCTGGTGTCACAAAAGAACCAATAGGGGGGACTGTAAGTGAAGGCTTGTTGCAATTATAGAAGGCTACCAAAATGAGGAACAATATTCTACTCTTGATGTAGAGAAGAATGATTATGGCATCAACAACCTCCAAGGGAGTTTCACCCTCTTAGACTCAAAATAATTGTTTGGTTGCATGGGGAAATGTAATAAAATTCAATTGGGGGGATATGACAAGTGCTCAAATTGACATTTTTGTAGCACCTATCCAATACTTTTTGTACACCCTTTTTTCCATTTCTATTCCATCTTAATACTTTTTTCAATCACAGTGATGCATTTTTGGTTGACAGGGTATAATTATTCTCTCAACGTTCATTTCAATACTTATTCTTATGCATTTTCTGGATATTATCACATTTTGTGCTAACGATGGTATACAAGAACAATACCGCATAGATACCTTCCCAACACAAGAGCTACAACTCTTGATTATGAGTTGTTGCAACTCCCTACTTGAGCATAACTACTCCAACTATGCGTTGTTGACACCGTTGTTGTGACTCTTGTCGTTGTTGCAACTCTCGTTGCTACAAACATCAGTGTTGTGAATCTTTTCATCACTGCAAATATTAGTGTTGCGACTCTTGTTGTGTTTCGATTCTTTCCTCACCATTTCTACAACTCTCACTACATGATTGTTGTTGTGACTCTCACTATAGGATTGTTGTTGCAACTTCGAGACGAGTGTTGTAACTTTGTGCTTGTCGTAACAACTCATCATTCAATCACACAACTATCATCCAAGGATCATTCAGTCAGTCAATAAATCACACATGAACATGACAAGGG
The DNA here is from genome assembly GCA_000966675.3 of Picea glauca. Taxonomy (NCBI): domain Eukaryota; kingdom Viridiplantae; phylum Streptophyta; class Pinopsida; order Pinales; family Pinaceae; genus Picea; species Picea glauca. Next base: position 23,085 of record JZKD02S2298572.1, read on the forward strand.
AAATTAGATGCCAGAAGGGAATGGATGACTCAACCACCACTTTCCATACGACTGATTTAGTCAGCATGCGCCTGATGTTTTCCATCTTTTGGAGAAAAAAATGTAAGGAGATGAGACAACCTGATTCTTGTGGTTTTCCATCAATTCTATTGATTAATTTAGGAATAAGCCATTGTGTATAAAGATCCCCGGTCTCTCTGATCCAGGGGATGAAGAAAAAGAAGAGGAAAGTTTGTAAACAAAATTGTATTGATCTACCTATTTTCCTTCAATATAAGTTTCATTTGTTCTTATCCAAGTGATGGTGTTCTGAGCATTTAAGCACCCTACTACATTCATAAACCAATATCTCGCTCAAGGAAGTAGCCCCCCCTCCTTAGCTCTGTACTTTATAGAAGTAGTTGTAGTTGAAATTATTTATTTCAAGCAATTCATCTAATTAACATCTTGTTGGAACTATAGTGTTTTTCATTGCTACAACTCCCGATTGTTGTAACTCGATGCAAACATTGCAGGGTATTGTTTTCTGACTAATGAATGAGTGGTTGTAGAATCCTTTATATATTCTCATTTATTTCTAGAAATTTATGTATTTAACACTTTTTTTCAACTCCTGTTGTCGCCACTCCATGCTAACATTGCAGAACCCTGTCTTCCAATTAACTAATGTGTAGCTATAACATCTCTTATCTATTTTCATTTATTTCTAAAAATTTCTCTATTTTAACACTTTGTTGTAACTCCTGTTGTCGCGACTCCTGTTGCTACAACTCCTGTTACTACAACTCTGGTTGTTGCAACTCTATTTGTTGCAACTCTAGTTGTTTCAACTCTTGTTGTTGCAACTCTGGTTGCTGCAACTCTTGTTGCTACAACTCTGCACTTACATTACAACATTTAGTTTTTTGGTTAACAATTGTTTTGATTGCAGTTCGGGATAGTTTATTTCCTTTTTTTATAACATAGTGTGGTTTGATTTCTACAACTTTAAGTTTGTTGCATCTCAATACATGATCCATATCATATCCATCACATTAATCAAGATAATTCTAATACTTGAACAAGTCACCTTTGATTCCTATGTAATTTTCTCTCCCGCAAGAGTGATATTTACTTTTCCGCAAGTGTGATTTTCTTTCTTGCAAGAGTGATATTTACTTTTCCACAAGTGTGATTTTCTTTCCTGCAAGAGTAATATTTACTTTTCCGCAAGAGTGACATTTACTTTCTCGCAAGAGTGATATTTACTTTCCCACAAGTGTGACATTTACTTTCTTACAAGTGTGACATTTATTTTCCTACAAGTGTGGATTTGATTGCAAGAAGTGGTGTGGTTTAATTTGGTGACTTGCTAAAGTATCTTTATACCTTTCCTTGTGACATTCATTTAGAAGTACTACAACTCATTGAAAATTACAACATCCTACTTACATATACGGTGCATGACAGTTCGTAAGTTCAATACAACCTTAGTTTGATAATTAAATGTACAACGCTTCAATTGCTTACTAAATTAATTAGTAAGTGTTTGAAAATTTCATTATAACTTCAAAAGGAGAAGCCATATATTGATCCAAGATAGGTATCCCCACTTCAAAATGTATAATATCGTCACAAAAATTGTGATATGTCTTTACATGGGTGAATCTATCTAGATGATCAGGTCGCCACTCAAAAGTTTTGTCATTCTTAGTGAATTCAAGAAAAATCACATCTCTGGAATGAATGAACCTATTTTTTACCTCATCATAAAGATGATATGCCTTCATGGTATTTGAGTATCCCAAGAATATTTACTTTCAACTCCTTGCACCAAGTTTGTTTATTTTCTCCTTAGGAATTAAGGCATAGTAGGTGGAACCAAAAACCCTAAGATGCCTCACCAAAGGAATGTGGCCATACCACATTTCATAAGGAGTCTTGTTCTGAGGAGCATGATATGGACTCATTTTCTCACATATACTACACAAAGCACTACATCATACCAAAACATCAATTTCACATTCTTGAAAAATAGAATTGAACATGGAAATGTTCAAGAGTGTCATATTCATTCTTTCAACTACACCATTCTGGTGAGGATTGTATGGAACAATGATTTGATGCTTGATCCCATGTTGGAAAATATATATTTAAAACTCATTTGAAGTGTATTATCGTCCATGATCAATACAAATAGTTCCACTATGGTATTGATCTTCATTTTCAATCCATAGATGAATTTTTAAAAATGTTTCAAATGATTTAGATTTATGTTTCAACAAATAAACCAAGCACATATTGGTGTAGTCATCAATAAAATTCATGATATATTTATTAACAAAGGAAGATAGAATAGGAATGGGGAAATGAAAATCAAAGTGTACCAACTCTATCTTTCTACGTGTTCTCAAAGTATAATTGTGAAAAGGTTGCTTGTGTTTACCAAGGATACACACCTCACATTGCTTAAAATTACTTGGAATGGTGAGCAAACTAGAAACACAATTTTTCTTCAACATAAAAAGACTGTCATAATTGGTGTGCCCAAATATAGCATGCCATGGGAGACTAAAAGACAATGTACCTTCATCATGGTGAGAATGATATGCAAAATTATGTGCATGTGCATATGTCCCTTTCAACTTCAACAATTTGTCACTCTTCCATCCTGTCATGATGACCATGTTTTCATAATACCTCCTTATTCAACCTTTCCATAAAACATGTGAATGAAATATCCTTGTTGTCAAATGTGCATAAGAGACAACAAGTTCCTCTGCAACTTAGAAATATAGATAACATTATAAAAAAGAAAATCCAGGAATTTAGGCAATTTGAGCATGATGGTGCCAATTCCCATAGGTTTAAGTTTGGAACCATTTGAAAAGTTTACTTAGACAAGCATATGACTATTGGTGATGTTGGATATCACAAATGTTATTCCCTTTGGCGATGTCGCATATCACAAATGTGTGTAGAGGTCATATTTCCTTCCTATGGATTTTTTATTCTTCTTGAGAGATCGTATCCTATGGTGAAAATATTTAGTCCAAGTTTTCCTCCATTCCTTTGATTCTCTTCAAGATTTTCCTCACTCATCTCCCGAATTTCATTTCCCTAGTCAATTGATCAATTGACTATATGAAAACCACTATTTCATAGGAACCCACTATAGTTGAGGGTTCGACTCCCACCAAGGTCAAAAATCAAAGTGAATCTAACACCCCTATGGAAATAGTATTGTTAGTTCTATGAAACTAAGAATCACAAAATTCCTAGAAGCTAGAATTAGGGATAATAAAGGTAATGAATCCAAATATCATGGTTTCCATAGCTATCAAAGCTTCCCTGTTGAGAGTTTATGTAGACAAAAACATAAGTAAAATGAAAACATGTAGTATGCATGAGGATTATGTTTGAATGGAGTTATCATTTACAAAGATAATCCATGGTGATTCTAGAAGAGAGAATGATAAAGTAAAAGGGAATAGGATATTGAACTTTGGATATGGGAAGCAACTCTAGATCATGGAGTTATCAAAAACAACCTTTCTCTGATACCAATGTCAGGCCAAGGATGAGTAACTCCATGAATTGAATTGATTTTCATTAAAATGATCCATTCATTAATACAATGAGAAGTGTCCTTTTGTTTCATCTTCTGAGAGTTATAAATGACTCTTCATATTTCTCCTAAAATAATATTTACAATGTACCATAATTCTAAGGATTAGGTATCTAACACTTCCCTGTACTCTATCATTGTATTATATTTTTTCATATATTAATATTGGGATCACACTTAACACCAAGGAGATTATTTGAATTTGAGGACTGAGACCCATATTTCCCCTAATTTGTTCATTGAGCTCAACAATATTGTGGTAATTATAATCTTCTCCTTTGTGTAATGAAAAAAAGGAAATTATACACATACCCATGAGGCTATGTGGAGGGATCATATGTGTTCTATGGTGATACTGGCCTCCCTATCATTATAAAAACTTAGAAACCCTTGTTCTCCCAACCGAAATCAACCACTCAAGAAAAACCTAGATAGTGAAAATCGGGTTTGTAGGAGAGCCTCTTAAACTAAAAATATCACTGCCCTAAAATTTGCAATCAAGCTATAGGATTTTAAGAATTCATAGAACCAACCTATAACAAATTACACCACACAATATTAGAGATAAAACCCTACATACATAAATACAAATAAAAATATGGTTTAGGACAAGTGATATATACAAAGGTATGTGACATAGGGGCTCTAGTTCTCAATATTGTTTACCATATGAAGGATTTAAGAGATCTTAGCAAGGGGAAATAGTATGATCTTAGTATCGATTTTTTCTTCTTGAACAGAGTTTCACCATTATCTATTATGCATTGATTTCTTATCTAACAAGCCATCACCAAATGCCTATAGCACCTCTTCTCCTACCTAGTGCACCCCCTACCCCCACCTCACAATACTTATAAAACCACTCCAATTAAAGAATACCTCTCCCCCCTTAATATTAATCTATATATTAACTTGATTTTTCAAAATTTTAAAACCCCCCTTTATGATTGAACATGATAACATATTTTCCAACAAGTGAAGCCATGATTTTTTTTTTTTAAATAGTGAAAAGCTAATCCATATTACCATTGTAATTTTTTAAAATTCACCACAAGGCTTTGGAGAATCATTTTACCATAAATTTTCAACTATATATTTCAACAAATTTGACCAATGAAATCCAGATTCATCGGAGCCAAGTTATTATCCTCCTTCTCTTTCTTTTTGATGGTTTAATTTATTTTTTTTCAGTTTCTTAAGTGACGAGGGACCCAAAAAATTCATGAACTACACATAGACTTACACATACATGATTTCCATTAACATAGGGAACATATATAAGGACCTATATATTTCCTTGATAAAGGCAAAGTGAATATGTATGTGCCTATTACAAAACAAAAGCACATATGCCTTCAAAACATTGTAAAAAACAAAAATCTAATCCAAAATTTTCCACTACTTGTTCAGGAAAGGGAAAAATGGAAATTGTAAGGAGGGAAAGGGAGCATGAAGAAATATATAACCTCACTATAAATGATCTAGAGGTGGTGGATGCACTTCGAGATTCTAGTCTTTTGAATTTTTTTAGGTGCTTAGGCATACAAGAACAAAACCAACTACTCCAAACACATGTTGGTTATTGGGAACCATACCAAGATTATTTTGTGTTTGATGATAAAATTCTAAATATCAAGGTATAATACATAGACTTCCTTGCATGGATATATTGGCGAGGAGCATCGATAAAGCTAAAGGGAGTGGTTAAGGAGGAGGAACACATACTATACAACAATATATGGATATATATTGTTTAGTAGGGACAAAAAAAAATAGGTACGCAAGTATCCATAAAAAAACATATAAAGCCTCACTCTAAATATTATTATTTTGACTATCACATAGGTGGTAGGATCCACTTCTTTGCATCAAGCTTCCACATCCCAAATATTCTATGGAATTGAATGTTTAGGGCCAACTATTTGTGACTAGGAAATTGGTCTTCTCATTAACATGAAAGATGATCTTAGTGATTGCAAGTTAGGGAAGAACAAAAAATTTGGATATGGGAACATGCTATGCTCTCGGTGATACATCCATGTGTCACACTTACATCGCCAACACTCAAAGATCCTATGATGATCTAATGGTTAGACATAATGTATAATCTAGGAGGAAGGAAGGTCACCAATTCTTACAGTGATTGTTTTTCTAATTGGTCATCTTATCAGTTGATCCTTATTGACAACTATCCATACACCAAGATAGAATTTCACAAAAAAATTCAAGTTAGTATTGCCCCTAGATGCCCTCTTTAGGATTTTTACCCTAGTTAAATTTGGTAAGTATTTTCTAATTCATTTTCCCTTCCAAATACCAAATATATTCCTCAGCACTAGGATTAGGTGGTCAATCTAATTGAACGTGAGTCTCTTTCATCAATGTCTTATAGGTTGGTAAGTATTTTCTAATTCATTTTCCCTTCCAAATATATTCCTAAGCACTAGGATTAGGTGGTCACTCTAATTGAACGTGAGTCTCTTTCATCAATGTCTTAACCTATAAGAGGTCGAATTTTCCAAATAACACCAATACACATGCAACATGATTCATCATAATCTCGATGGGTTAAAAATGCATCATAACATAAAGGTACATCATTAGGGATACATGTGTATGACGTCATCATAGTAAGATAAGTTCTCATCATTTCTATTAAGGAACACATCATTATATCCCATCAAGAGAATAATCATAGTAATTATTAAGTAAACACATGTCTCAAGCCTCAATGTGAGTCACCACAGATAAGCATCTTGCGGAACACTACAGAGAATAGTACCCAAGGAAAATAAATTTTATCTTATGGATTATAGCAGAAGGGTCTGTTATAGAAGTAGATATTCCCGAAGTGATAGGAAGTGCATCTACTCTTAATATGTTGTTCCATATACCTGTATGGGCCGGTGTTCTCCCAACGGGAATCAGCACACTTATTCTTCTCAGAATTCAGAAACATGGGATCAGAAAATCATAGGCATTCATTGCAATTCTTGTATTTTTAATGTTTGGTTGTTACTTTGGAGAGATGGCATATGCGAAGCCTAAAGCCAAATAGGTCCTTAAAGGACTCTTTGTACCTCAGTATGTAATAAGGAAAAAGCCAATGAAACTCAAAGGAGAGTTGTRGMAAAWTATGGATATGCTTAGAATGGACACGACAAGTAYGAAGCTTGATGTCATGCTCAACCAAATTCACGTTTGTAAGTATTCTAAGGTTATGTGCTAGCTTAATAATTGTTAAATATGGCAAGGAGRTTCATGCCCACATTATTAAAATTGTATTTAAGAAAGATGTGTTTGTTGATATGTATTCTAAATGTGGCAGCATAGAGGATTTATGGAGAGTGTTCAATGAAACACCAACAAAAAAATTTGATTTTGTGGAATGTAATGATTGTTGGATATGATCAGAATGGGTACGTTGAGGAGGCCTTGAAGTGTTTTATTCACATGGAGCTACAAGRCATGGATCCAAACCAGTTCACATTTACTAGTGTTCTTAAAGCACGTGTCACTCTAACATCTATAAAACATGGCAGAGAGATTTGTATTTATATCATTAAAACATGAGTTCATTGTGATGTATTTGTGGGAAGCACTTTGGTTGACATGTATGGAAAATGTTGGGATATGGGAAGTGCACGTGAGGTGTTTGATGAAACTGTTCAGCGAGATGTTGTATTGTGGACTGTGATGATTGCAACATATGCTCAACATGGCCATGGAAAGGAAGCCCTTAGATTGTTTGAAGAAATGCAGTCCATAGGGATGAAATTGGACCACATTACCTTTATTGGTGTTTTATTTTCATGCAACCAAGAGGTCCTAGTAAACAAAGTTTGTGAGTACTTTCACTCTATGAGTCAAGATTATGGCATCATTCCAAGAGTGGAACATTATTTATGGATGGTGGACCTTCTTGGTCGTGCTTGATGCCTAGATGAGGCAGAGAACTTAATCAAGAAAATGCCACTTGAATGTAGCTCAATGGTGTGAAAGACCTTTCTTGTGGCCTGTAGAGTCCATGGAAATATGGAGATGGGAAAATGTGTAGCAGAAAATATTTTGGAAATGGAACCAGGAGACCCTACAACATATGGGACTCTATCAACCATCCACATTGTTGTTAACAGGCAGGAAGTTGTTACAAATATGAAATAAATGATGAAAGACATGGGAGTGAAAATGGAGCCTGGGCAAAGTTGGATTCAAATCAAGAGTAGGGTGCACAGATTTGTGGCAAAAGGGTTCTGGCCTCTGAGTTTGAAATGAAGGACCTTGGTATGATGCACTACTTCTTGGGACTAGAGGTGTGGCAAAGAACTAATGAAATCTTTCTGAATCAAGGGAAGTATGCAGTGGAAATCCAAAAGAGGTTCGGGATGTTGGATTACAAGGCAATGGATATACATATCGTATCAAATATGAATTTGTTGCAGGATACGACTTCAGAGATAGTCGATGTTTCCTTATACAGGTAGATGGTTGGTTTGTTGATGTACTTGATGAACACGATATTGGATATATGTTTTGAACACCCTGAGCCAATATATGGAGCATCCTAGGCAGGTTCATTTGGTCACAACAAAACATGTGATGAGGTAACTTAAGGGTACACTAGATCATGGTCTCTGGTATAGATCTGACCATGAGTTTGGATTGTATGGATACTCATCTTCAGATTGGGTCGATAGTATTCTTGACCGAAAGAACACTTTTGGATACTGTTTTGGTCTTGGCTCCAGTATGGTCTCGTGGAGTAGCAGAAAGTAGTCATGTGTGGCACTTAGTATGACTAAAGATGAGTATGTGGTAGCATGTGCAATAACAATGTGGTTTCAAGAACTTCTGACTGGGTTATTTGGTCTCAAAATGGAGGCGACCTACATTTGGTGTGACAACTAGAGTTGCATGAAGTCGTGAGAGAACCCTGTGTTCTATGGCAGGTCGAAGCATATCGAGATCATATATTACTATATCAAGGATATAATGCAGAAGGGAGCAGTGAGGCTCCAGTTTCGTGACTATAGAGGATCAAGTTGTGGACGTGTTTACCAAGTTGTTGTCGAGGATGAAGTTTGAGTACGTTAGGGACAAGCTTGGCATGGTCCCTCTTCAGAGGGAGTGCTCTCATCTAACATGAAAAAGGGTTGGCACTGAGACATGTGGAAGTCATCCAGCATGAAAAAGAGTTGGCACTGAGTGTTCTCATCCAACATAAAAAAGGGTTAGCACTGAGATAGGTGGAACTCATCTAGCATGAAAAAGGGTTGGCACTGAGACATGTGGAACTCATTCGACGTGAAAAAGGGCTGGCATTGAGTTTTCTCATCCAGGATGAAAAAGAACTGGAATTGAGATAGGTGGAACTTATCCCACATGAAAAAGGGCTAGCATTGAGACAAGAGTGCACATGATCAGGTATTGATGCATCGTAGGGATTGGATGTCCTAGGGACATGTTGTAGCTATTGAGAGCTACCCACAAACCTTGGTTGCATGGGGTGAAGTCATGTTGCACTATGGATATCTGAAGGCTGACATTGAGACATGAGTGCACATGATCAGGTACTAATGCATTGAAGGGAGTGGATGTCCCGGGGACATGTTGTAGCTATTGAGAGCTACCCATAGAACTTGGTTGCATGGGGTGAAGTCATGTTGCACTATGGATATCTGAGGATGTATAGATTCATATGTTTAACAGTCAATGGATGTGAGCTCGTGTGGTATCAGATTTGGAGTCTGTGTCTCATGGAAGTGACACTTGGTACAAAAGGGAGAAACGAGGCTCCAATATGGTGCATAAGGGAGCAATGAGGCTCCAATATGTGGTTACCGATGATAAGTCTATGGATGTGCTGACAAAGTCGTTGTCAAGGACAAAGTTTGAGTACTTTAGGGACAAGATCGACATAGTCCCTCTTCATAGGGAGTGATGGCTTCAAATGTTATCATAGGATAGTGGATGCCATGATGACATGTTGTAGCCATTGGAGAGCTACCCACCAGCCCTAGATGCATGCTGAAGAGACGAGGTAAAGATGTTATCACAGGGTACTAGATGTCATGCATAAGATATCCAAGTTTTCTATGGGAAATTGGATAGTCTCATGATGACATGTTGTAGCTATTGGAGAGCTACCCACCGTCCCTAGATGCATGTTGTGAAGTCACAAGGGTGCACGTGATGAGGTACGTATGCATTGCAAGGTAGTGGATGTCTTGGGACATGTTGTAGTTATTTGAGAACTACCCATAGGCCTTGGATATATTGGTTGTGAATTCACAAGGGTGCACATGATGAAGTGCATATGCATTGCGAGGTAATGGATGTCATGGTGACATGTTGAAGATATTTGAGAGCTACCCACATGCAATCTTCAAAGGTAATCTTCAGAGATAATCTTGGCATAATGTAGAATGTCTCCCTCGTTGAGAGGGAGTGTTGATGTTTTGGCAACATCAGGAATACATTCTACTAGATTGATAATTAATAATATGATTATTAATTATAATATTATTAATGTAATAATATATTTATATATAATAAAGTATAAAGTATAGATATAAAATATATTTATATTATATGTATAATATAATATAAAGTATAAATATATTTATTACCCAAGGGATGCATCTCTTCATGGATGGTCACCATATGTTCTTTAAATATAGAACACTCATCATTGTAATAATACATATTCACATACAATATCATCTCTTATAAAAAATCAACAATATTATTCCCTACTCCTCTCCAATGATCATGTTTTAAAAGAAAGAAGGCGATAGTCGCATGTGTATATACTATTGCACCCTTTAACAAGTTAATGATCAAATATAAATTTTATAATCATGTAATTGATATCCTATTGGATGAGCTTCATACTGAACAATTATTCACTAAGCTTGATATTTATTCTAGTTATTACCAAATTTGAATGAAGGAAGTAGATATTCCTAATACTACATTCTACACACATGAAGGGAATTATGAGTTTCTGGTGATGTATTATATGATTTTTAATACTCCATCCTCTTTTCAAGGCCTCATCACAATCTTTTCCAGAGGTTTTTATGCAACTTTGTGCTTGTCTTCTTTGATTGTATTTTGATTTAAAACAAAGCTTGGGTGGCACATGTGACACTTATGGATGAAGCATTACAATTACACTATGATAACTACGTGTTCATCAAATGTTCTAAATT